>KN472198.1:0-13648 GCA_000787095.1 Periophthalmodon schlosseri | reverse complement strand
CCGCTCTCTGCTGCTCCGGAACGGCCAACGTGCTGCCCCTCTCCCTGTCTCTGGAGTTACGCTCAGGACCTGTACCACCCACACAAAGACATATTAGCAAAAATATTATCAGATACACAGAGGCAAATGTTTAAAACCAGTTGTTAGTGCTCAGTTTGCAGAGGTGGGTAGAGTAACCAAATATTGTACTCAAGTAAGAGCTACAGCACAATAATGCTACTTGATTTAGTGGTCTAAGAAAATACTATACTCAAGTAAGAGTAAAACGTATTTGGGAAGTATTTGGGGATTTATAATTGGAAGGATTAAAAATTACATAATGGATCAAATCTGGCATTTATTGGCTACAAAAATACGAAGGACTGAATGATATCTGAAGGAGCATTACAATCAATACGCTAGGGTGACCAGTTTGGGGTTATCAAAAAGGAGGACACCTGGTTCAGGGGCAAAAAAATCTGCCATGTTTGTACTTTACAACTGTTGATGTTTGAATTTAATATTGCAACTATGCGGTATTATGTGTATCAGGGGGTCTGTGGTCCTCCCTTGGGCAATTCTGGGCAACTTTAATGCAACTGGCTGTATTTCATTGCATTTTAGAGGTCTATAAAGCTACAGCTCAATAATATAACCCAGTGTCAGTGTCTAGTCCATGTCTCCTGTCCCCTGCTCTGATAGAGCCCTGCTCCTGTGCACTTCTCACAGACAGAAGGCTTCAGTTTGTGCTTCAGACAGAACAGCACAAACACCACAGGCTTAAGCTTTTATCCGGACGTCTAAACACGTTTTATCCTGTGTTTATCATAAGATATTGCTGAGAGGGTGAGACTATTCCTGTGCACCGTGTGCAGGCCATGGTTACGTGCGTCTGAGTTTGCATCGCTACAAACTTTTTCAGCAGAGATTTATGAACTTATCGCCGCTAAGATGAGGTCAGTTTTCATCAAATAAAAAGTGGTGTTGAGTTTGAAACATGAATCACTGCGTTATGACATCCAACCTCTTCACAGTAGCTAATATGCCTTTGTAATCTGCTCAATAAATGTAGGCGCAGCATTTTCTGATATATGGCGCAGTCTGACCCCTCGCTGTGAGAGCGCACAGGAGCGAGGAGGAAAAAAGTGGAGTTTAGACGCACGGTGCTAGAGAAGCACAGGTGACTGTTTCCATGGAAGTATAATAAGATCTTGTAGATCCTTGATTGTATCTGATCAGATGAGCCAAGATTGTCGCTTAAACTAAGAAAAGAGACCCACGCAAAGCTGTTGACTGATAGGGAGTCACAATCCCGGACATTTTGGGATAATTTAGAAATTCCTCCTGGCCGTTTTTTTGGGTCCCAAAAGGAGGACATGTCCAGGAAAAAGAGGGCGTCTGGTCACCATAAAATACCCAAATGTTCAAATAATTATATTGCCAACATAAAGCTTTTGTCACTTATAGTCAAGTAAGAGCACTGTAAAATATATTACTCAAGTAGGAGTAAAAGTGCTGTCTGAAAACCACTTCAAGAATTACAATTTTATTAGAAAGTTAAATGTACTTGAGTAAATTTAACTAAGTACTACCCACCTCTGTCAGTTTGTAAAATGTAAATTAAAGTTTTAAGCACAGTACTACTCGCTACAGATGTATTTAGCTTACAGAAGGTGTAGAACATCACCAGGATGTTTTACAAAGAAACTAGCTGAAGGTAAGCTAGTGCCACACTGTAAGCTACGGCTAGAGCAACTGTTTCTGCAATGAAGATAGAAAATAATAGATGTGACAAATTAAATAAAGCATTTAATTTGAAACTTATGAAAATGTCATCTTACTCTTATAAGGCCAGGGCGATAGCTCTACACACAAATCTACAGTTACAAATTGCCATAAAGTAACAGAATAAGTAAAAGAATGTTGTATGTGGAGATATGTATCCCATTTGTTACCTTTTTGGGCATTAGACTATATATCCATGGGTTTCCGATAATGAAAAATTTGCATCATTGCCATAGCAATTAACAGTTCCAAAGAATGTTTTATCTTTTGAGACCAAAAGTCCTCAAAATGTCACCAGTAAACAGGAAGCTGAAACCCATGAATAGCCTATATTTATGAGGTTCATTTTTACTACCAGAGGGTCTAATATAATAGATATACAGTTAAAATATAAATAAATTGTCATATCATCCAAAACAACTTACAATGGTAAAAATCTGAATTTGAATAGACTTGTTGCATAGAGTGAAATAAATGAATGTACAGTGGTAGTAATAGTGAAAACACAAAACTATTTTAAAAAGACTTCAAAAAAGATTTCAAATGAACAAATGAACTACTGGAGCTAATATCGTGTCCACTGTAGCATGCAGAGATGTGGCTGTGTGTGATGGTGGTGAGTGACTACAGCTCTAACATGCTCAGGTGCTCGGTGTCACGGAGGCCCAGCAGAAGAGGAGAAACTGCAGAATGTTTTTCACCAAATCACATTTTCACATCTGCAGTTCAGTGGCACAGTGATGAATTACACCGCTCTGTGGTGTATGCCTTTTGCCGATTCAGCAAGCTTTAATTGTATTATTTTATATGCAGCATGTTCTGAAACAGTGACTCTTAAACTTTTCAAGAACCACAATGGAAATGAAAGAAGAATAGAACAAGGGCTTAGCTAGGATTTAACCCACACAATGCCAGAACACAAAACCAGGGCTAAACTTACACCTATACTATACTAGATCTAAACCCACAGACATTATCGGTAACTGGTGGAGGGTTCGCCACCTGCTTGTTTCTAAGGAGATGTGATTATGTTGCCTGGAATGTTCCACAGAAAAGCATTCAACTTATCTGTCTCCATGGAGATAAGCAGGTGATCACCAGGCCAATGTACAGGTCAGGTTTAGGGAGAGGTGAGCCCACTCACACTAAAAATGCATGTTTATTAAGATATATATATATTTTTTTAACAATGTTTATTTTATTTAACCTATTTAACCAGGAAAATCCAATTGAGATTAAAAACATCTTTTTCAAGGGAGTCCTGGCCAAGAGGCAACAGTTCAATACATAGTTACAGAATACAAACAATAAAGGCACCTGTACCTGAATAAATGCAAGACAGATATGCCATACTGCAAATATAATAATATAATATAAAAAAATTAAACCCGACCAAACTAGAACTTGAAATTAGCAGATGATAACAAGATTAAACCTGGACTAATCCCAGACTAAAAATGGTCTCAAGCTGATCTAAACCTGGACTAAACAGACCTGTAAATATGGAATCTCTTATATGATATTGAACTTGCACTGTGAAATACGGTAAAAAAGGCCTTTCAACTAAGACTGAAGTAAAATCCATAACTTTAAGTCCCACCATAAGTAGTTTGAGAGTCACTGTCCAAACACATTGCTGTTGAAATGGTTTGAATCCTCGCCCAGTGCTGGACGCCTTACAGGCCACTACAGCGAGTGTCCACTGGCCATGCCCCCCACCCACCTTTAGGCACTACCAAACCATCATCAAACTCTGTGTCAATGATGCGATGGGACCCTGTACATGACACACACATAAGACAGGGAAGACAGGGAGAAGAGCTGAGACAAGAAGATAGTTCAGTACAGGACTCAACCAGGGCTGTACAGGAATGAAAGCATCTGGATTACAGCAATTAGTAATATGTGATACTTCTAACTTGGTAAATCTTAAAAAAAAGTACTTTTATCACTTCAAAACTATGGATAAACCAGAACCACTTTAAAAAATCATATTAATATTTAAAGGTGCACTATGTAACTTTTCTGAATCTTATTGATCTTATTGAGATCTTATTGCTTTGCCTGGAATGTTCCACTTATATATCTCCTTGGAAACAAGCAAGGCCAAGTTACAGACCAGATCTGTCAAGAGGTAACTCTGTAAGAATGTGTGTTTTTAAGTTTTGGGGTTTTTTTTGTTTTAGTTTTTTTAGTTTTTTGTCTTTTTGGTATCAATAAAATACCTAATCAAATAAATGCAAGATCACCAAGGTCAATGCCGTTCTGTGCAACATCGCAGGCAAAGCAATATATCTATAGAGACAAGCATGTAGTGGGAAAGTTATTGCACCTTTAAGTGGAGAAGTCTATAAGAATAAGGTAAGATGAAACAAAGTTATAATTGGCCGTTACGCAATAGGATGTATGCATTTAACAGCTGTTTCAATATTATATCCCTACCACATAAGCCTAAAAAATAAAAGTAAAAGATTTTGTATGTGCTATTTGCTAAATACCAATATATTTGTGTGCAGCCCTACATTTTAAATTGTAAATCTAATCACAGGAAAATAATAAAACTATTTTATACAAAAGTCACACAAACACACATATATAGTCTCTTACTCTGTAGTTTCTTGCTGGGACTGTCTCCATGGACGTGTCGCCGTGGGAGATAAGGAGAGGGCTGAGGCAGAGGGATGGAGGATGCGTCATGAGTCTGTAGTTTGTACCAGTGTGGAGTGTCGTCTAACAGAGCAGTCTCCAACTCTATCAGGATCTGAAAAGAAGAGGTCCATGGAAATAATTTGAGTTGTTTGAAAACTGAAAAATAATAAATAAGTTCTTCTCTCAAACGGTCGATATTCTGTTCCACCTTGTGATGTCATGTGGTAATACAGGAAGTGCTCCACTATGTTTTTAAACGCCATACACCTTCACTAGAATCATTTTGATGATTTCAGCCCTGGAAATGACAATCTCCACTGCGTTAAAGGTAAAAGGTAGCTATTAACTTAAAATCTACTATTTCATGACATCACAAGGTGGAACAGAGCATTTTGAGCTTTGAAGATGCAGACAAACTAATAATAAAGGATTACTCAAACATGGGAATGAAATAAAACGACACTCTTTGTATGTTTTTATAACATTATAACACGGTTTATAGCTCACAAGAGTCAATTATGTGTAATATGGGACCTTTAAATTATCATTGTGGTATTGAAATCAGTGTCAAGTACTGAGTCTTTTCTTTAGTATCAAGATTGAGTTTGGAATTTTAGCATCAACACAAAATTGCATATATGTATGTACCATCCAGTGGCTTTATACATTTTAAATCAAATGGGTGCACACAACTCAATTTCAATTTTCAACACTAGATGGATTTTTAGAACACATCAAACTTCTTTTGTTCTCATCGCCACTATAGTTCATTGGTTTGTTGAATGTTTAGTTTAATTGATTTTCACTGATCTTCACTAAATAAATACGTAAATTAAACATGAAATAAATGAACCTCTCCCAGGAACTCGCTCTCCTCTTCCTGCACTCGTGGCTGGTCCCACACGGTGATCTCTAACATGCGCTCTCTGAAGTCCCGTCTGTGCACGTGGGAGTAGATAAAGGTCTGGTTCCACTTCGGCTCAGCGCTTTTCTTCACTGTTTTAGTCCGTCTTTTACTTTTGTCACTGAAACAAACACACGAGAAAATTATATTATAGAGGCTTCATAAAACAGTATCTAAATATATCCCATCGTCAATACTGGAAGCTTAAAAATACAGGTGTGGTTTACAGTATCACATTAAACCTATGTATGATTTGGATTTATTTAATTGCATGAGTTTTTTATTGCTCAAATATAGCTTGAAAAACATGTATTCTTATTATGAGTGGGCTTGCCTTTCCTGAAATCTGACCTGTAACTTGACTTAGTTGGGTCACCTACTTGTCTTAAAGATGCACTATGCAACTTCAATGTATTTTTTGAGCAATAAAAACACCTGTAATGCAAAATGCAAATAGACAAGTTTGACACCATATTGTGGAATTTCAGGCAAAAGGAATCTCCATGAAGACAAGCAGGTGGTGGATCCTTTTCAGAAAAGCTACATAGTACACCTTTAAACAAAGACATTTTAAATGAACAGTGCTCTTATGTGTCTTACCTTCGATCAGGCAGGAAGTACATTTTGACATAGGGGTTTCTTGGCCGCCCATCGGGTCGAGGAGGCAGGTCTATGGCTTGAAGGACATTGACTATCAACTGATGGCCTACTTTGTCGTACCACAACTTTACCTGCACAAAAGAGAGGAGTCAGTCAAGAAAATTAGTATTAAATATAAAATCAAAATGTTACTGTCTTTTAAGTGTCCCTACTGAAAGTTGTCCAGGCAGTACTAGAGGCAGGTCTCGCAGAGTCCCAGGACTGGTGGGGGACATCACTGATATCGAAGGACGGTCCATCTTTGGGGACTCAAAAGAACTTGAGCCAGCTAAGAAAAAAAAAGAAAAGTTATTTCAATTCATTAATTAATTCATTTAGCACAAAATATTACTGTGACTATTCATGATTTCAGCTTCCTGCTGTATGGTGCCATTTGAGGACAAATGGCCATTAAGGATATCTTTTTTTTTGAGTTGTTAAATGCTATGGCAACAGTCTTAAATTTTCATCAGTCTGAATCTGAATGGATCTAAACATACGTACATTCACATGCCACTAAAAGTAAACCTCATTTAAAGCTTCAAACTAACTATGAATAGATAGTAACTCAATATGTACTGAGCATGAAGGTTGTTTTATACTGACATACACTTACTAGATTCTAGTGGTGGGTGCGATGACTCTGGGATTCTAGGGATATCCCTGTAAAACAATAAATTAATTAATATTAAGTGGATTTTTTATCTTTGAAACAAGTATTTTGAATAAGCAATTTCATTTTGGGAACAGCTTTACAATCAGGAAAATAGGCTCAATAAATATCATTGAAACACTTGTACAGTAAGGGGAGCAGAGGAGGCAAAGACAGTTGGTCCAACTGTAGAGTAATTTGAATGGGAAAGATATTGGGAAAGGGACTCCACAAATTAAATCAGCACTACTTACTGAGAGATTCTATATACTTTTCTTAAGACGTTTTTGGACATAATTCGGTTGATCGATCTTTTAATTGAAAGAAAAAGAAATAACAAAAGTAACAGTCAGATGAAAACATATATACTTAATAGTGGTAGCATGCTAAATGTCCATCTTACCCTATAGGCCTCGATACAACTATCTCCACTTGAGGTTCAGCCTTGGACTCCAGGATGATGTTGTAAACTTCTTTCTTGGTTGCTCCGGGCAACGACTTCCCGTTCCACTGGAGCACCTCGTCACCTGCAAACAAAACCAAAATAGTTACAGGAAAATGACAAAATTTTTACATGCATGTGATTCTTGTCTTGAATGTTTCTGTAAAATAAATATTGTGCAAATGGAATCGCAGTATTTAAAAAAAACTAAAAAAAAACAAAAAAACACAATAGCATTTCCCCTATATTATTCCGTACTGTGATTACTGTGAAATAAAAGGCGTATTAAAACGGTGCCACAGTGGAGTGTTTTAAGTCTTGTCTTAAGACCCACTTTCATTCTCTGGCTTTTAACACTGTGTGAGTTGTGTGGTCCTCTGTTGTTTTTTATTGATATGTTTTATTAGAGCCCGAACATGAATATGCAGGGAAGGGAGAGTCAGTGACTCGTCCGCTTCGCACTCGTGCAAGAGCCCTGTTGTATTTGTACAATTTTGAGGAAAATTGCAAAAATCAAGCAGTAAACAATAATGTATAAACAATTAAATGGTATCAAAAGTTAGAGTTCAGTGAACTCTAAATTTGAGTGAAGACCCCGAGAAAAAATAATGAAAGGTGGCTCAGTAGCGCCACCTCAAAAATCGATTTAAATTGCCCAAAATGAAACTTTGCATCAAAAATAGGTCACATCAGAAAAAAAATTCCATTATTAGGGCTCGAGCACAAATGTGCAGGTCCCTATAGTATTTGTACAATTTTGAAGAAAATCGCAAAAATCGAGCAGTAAACAATAATGTATAGACAATTAAGTGGTATTGAAAATGAGAGTTCAGTGAGCTCTAATTTTGAGTGAAAACCCCGAGAAAACCCGGGATTGACAAAATCACTCATCATAATCATTTGATAATCTCCTCCAACAGTTTTCATCAAAAACACTTCAAACTTGGCCAAAAGAAACAGGACCCATGTGCAATAAAAGGTTATCAATTACATTTTAAATAAAATGTTGGGCGTGGTCATGGTGATTTTTTAACAAACATTGTCGGATTTGAATGGACCCAATAAAGTGCCCACGCACATTTTTGGGCGGGACGTAATGTCTTGCAAATTAGGGCTCTAACTTTTAAGATGGCTCTATAGCGCCCCCTTCAAATTGGTGGTCATAAGGGCCATTTTCAAAGTATAACAATCTTTATAACGTTTGCAAAATTTGTCAGATTCAGACAGACCCACAGTAGCATTTATGTGTTTTAATGATCTGGACATAATGATATGTGAATTAAGCCTCTATCTTTAAAAGCAGCAGCTTTCCAGCACCCCCTGCAAAGTCATAATGGGACAGACAAATTTAGTTTGTTAGACTAATGAATGTTGGTACACGCACCCTTTATGTGACCCTAAACAAGAAAGTCTATAGGGTTGATGTGAAGGCGGCCATTTTGAATGTAAATTAAATATGAGTCAATCTCTAAGAATCTACATTGCAGGATGGCTCAGTGGCACCTTTGGAAAATTAAAATACATTATGAGAAAGGAGGGGGCAGAGCCTATTTTTTCATTGTAGGCACATAAAACTTGGCAGGCACATAAAGCATCCCAAGATAGACAAAAAAAGTATATTATAATCCCACCGTAAGCCACACAGGACATCGGCAAAAAGTCTATGGAGGCCACCATTTCCAATGTGACACCGGAAATATTGAATGGCATGTCAAGCCAGGGTTGAGAGGCAGCCCTCTCACTGAAGCGTGCCCTTCCACGGTCACGAGGGTTGCGAGGCCCCTTTATCACAACTTGCAGTTTTAATTGACTTTATTATTTATGCTTACTACATTTTATCATTTTACCCTATTATTTTTATTCTGATTATTCTATTCTATAGTTTTATTTACTGTGTTAAGTCGTTTGATTTAATTTCACTATGTGCAGCACTTTGGAAACTGCCTTTGTTTGTAAAATGTGGTATAGAAATACAGTGGATTATATATTCATGGATACAAACCTGGTCGTAGGTGCCCCACAACATCTGCAAGACTTCCTTTTTTCACTTTGGTGATAAAGGCCCCTAGTCTCCCTGTCTCTGTCATTTTACCTCCAACCACCTGAACACAAACAAACACAAATGTAATACAGAATATTCATTAAAATAACACTCTTAGACAAGTTGGTATAATAACAATATCGACTTCAAAACATTTCAGATGAACAATGCTTTTTGGCTTAATATTTTTATTGTGTGTACCTTTTATTTGCATATGAGTAATTTTTTTTGTGGGACGATACTATTTGAGCAGTAAAGGGTTGAATAATTGACTTGCTTCATTACAGCTACTAATGAGACTACTTAAGTGTTTATTTATGCTTATGCGTATGTATGTATGTTTTTACTATTGACATTTTTTCAATGACAGATTCATGACAGCATTGCAAGTAACACTAGTAACAGTTTTCCTACCTTTAGTCCGAGGAGGGAGCCTGCCTCTCGGGGCATAGCTGACCTCTTACTTAACGTGATGCGTCCGATCAAGTGGTCACCCTCTTTAGACGGCTGCCACGAGACTGGGTGCTGCTCAGAAACAAAGGAGAGAGGTTATAATTCACATTTACATACTCACATGCTGAGCCTCTCCAGGTTGAACAAATAAACTAAGGTGTTTTTTTTGTCAAATTTTGTTGAAATCTGAAATTATGTCATCATATTCAATCGTGAACAAAAGTAATTTTTGTGGTGCATGAATTTAATTTATATGTATGAGCAAAACAAAAACTTAAGTATATATAAAGTATTAACTTACATGCCATACAGTAGGATCTAGTGGATGACAGTCCCAGTCACCTGCAGGAAAGAAAGGTAATGGTAATGTTTAGTATTGGGATTAAATATTGTATTATTTTAATTTCATATAAAAAAAACTCTGTGGTTAGAGATTTTGGATTGGATGCCTGAATCACATTTGTACAAATTTCCACATATTTACAGTAAATATATTTCTGACAGACCTACATTATACTATATTTTGCAGTTGTTCATAGTTCATTCATTATTTAGCAGAAATCCCCTGGGCGCACGCTGACAGGTGGGCCATTAGGAATGATGTGATGATAGAGAAAACACAGTATCTCAGTGGACATGGCTAGTCCCTCTAATCTAACATGAAAAAGCCCATAGAGGCAGCTCCACGGGGTAAGTGCTGAGTCCACACTTTAACTGCTGATTTAGGGCTTTCTGTTTGGGATGAACACGGTGGGAGATATTACAGGAGACTGGGGCCTAAACTGAGCTACATCAAAACACAAACACCACGATTCAATCCCCCCCGAGTATGTAACAAACTCTACCAATACTGTCACCTGGGATTTCATCAACTCAACAACTAAATTAGTCCCTATGGTGTATTGTATCAAATGACCCATGTGAAGAAATGACATATATATACTGCAATCCGTGTCAAAGAAGGTGGTCACCTGGTAGATGATACTAGTATCTGAACAATAGCCTCCAAAAATGAAGGAAAAACTAAATCTTTGGTTGAAATTCCAAATAGTTAGGTAAAAGCAGCAGGTTTTATTCATTATTTGTGCTGGGGTTCCAAGTAGTGTTCTACAGCACAGTGAACAATCTTAATCCAAACCATCACTGTACACATGTTACTACTAGCACAATAAAAAGAGAAAATATACAATAAAACTGTATTTTCAGAAACTACACACACTGTAGTATGAGGATATTGGGACCACAAATCTACAAGTTATTGTATTCCATCTGAACTTTATGTATTGGATATATGGAGTGCCCATGCAGTCATCCCAGCTCAGTTTTCGCGTGCTGAGGGGTGATGCTGTTTGTAAAGTGTTACGTAGTCATGAGCCACTGACCTAATTCCACAAATCTGCTGGCCTAAATCACCGGGACTCTCCAAATAAATGAGAACTGTCCTGAGAGTGACACAGAGGTACATGACACGCTCTGCACTCATCAGCACTGCACATGGTCAGACACAAGAAAAATTCAAAGAAAATTGAAGAAAGCGGGAATTCAAAATGAGAGTAATCAAATACTGTTCATCATTTCTTTTGCAAATGCAGATTATTAAGAAGTGAAACCCTGAGAAACACTGGCGTGCCCCTGTGACGTTACTGACCTTTTTCGCTGACGCTCTCCATGTCCACGTCCTCACAGCTGGTGTACTCGGGTGTGGAGCCACCCTCCTCCTCTGAGCTGCTGATGGACATCTGTCTCTTGTCCCGTTTGCTCTTGTAGGAGCGTGGAGGGGGCGGCCGCAGGGACTCGGACTGATCTGAGCTCTGAGAGTCCTTCCTCAGCAGATTGTCCCCGCCTTTGTCTCTCTGCGTCCGTGCCGTGTTGGGGTCCAGTCGCCCTTTGTTTGGGCCATAGTCTGGACCCCCGGGCTGGGACCCCGCTCTGCCCCCTACAGGTGGCCCCATCCCCCCCATACCCACGGTCCTGTCCATAGGAGCCTTACGCTCGGAGTCCCTCCTAGACAAGTCCTTTCCATCATTAGGCCCTAGCCCTACCTCGTTAATCGCCAGGTCGCTGTGTCTGCGCTGATGGCGCACCTTGGAGACCTTGGCATGCATGCGCATTTCCTGCTCCTCCTTCTGTGGTTTCACCGGGTAGCGGGCCAGGTTGGGGTCGCTGCGGTAACGGTTCTGAAACTCCTCCTCTCTGCGCTGCCGTTCTCTGGGGTCCTCCTCCTCGGGGCGTCTGCGGTGGCTCTCCAGACGCCCCAGGCCGTCCATCCCGTCCTCGTATTCCTGAGAGTGGATCTTTTCCAGCCTCCGCCCCTCCCCCATGCGCCGCTCTCCAGGACCACCACGCTCATCCAGAGATGACTGAGACTGGAGCTTCCCCGGTGTCCGCCGCCCACTGCCTCTGCCCAGCCCTCCTTTACCATTCTGTTCATGGAAGGACACTGGTCTGGCCCTATAAAACAACACCTCAAATTAGCATCATACAAGTGGGATCAAAAAGCTGTCTCACAAGGCAGTGTCTCTGTCAGTGTTACACAAACATATGTGTTTGAGTTATATAATGCCACATTAACTCCAAAATAAATCCCATGTCAAGAAGATTACATAAAAATGTAGTCTAAAACATTTGTTTTGTCTTCTTTTTCCATTCAAAAGGTTTTGGTTATTTAAAGGACAATAAGTTAGGTGATGTAACTATCTTGTTGGCCGCTATCTCCGAGCTAAGGCTGGGTGATATGGACAAAAAATGAAATCTTGATTTTTTGCACACACTGGACGATTACGATTTTAATCGATTTTACTCAAAGTCAGAACAGCTCTCTTAAACAGAGAATGCTCTTTACTTTTTAATTCTTATCATATGCTATTATTTACAAAATTGTAGACTGCCTTCAATTACATTTGTATAGATATCTAATGACAATTGCACAAAAACCCTGCTTTGTAAGTAAGAAATCCAGGAGTAAACTTGTTTCATAATAATCCTTTTAATTTCACGATTTTCAAAATCTCAATTATTAAAAACCTAAATTAATCAAATTAATTTGATTAATTGCCCAGCCCTACTCTGAGCCATCTTTAGAAACACAGTTAGCAGCCGAGGTAAGCAAGGTAATTACATCTCCTAACTTATTGTCTTGAAATAGAAAGTTTGTGAAAAAAATAGGCTAAATCCATATTTTTTACTAACAGAAACAGTATATTACCTGTGCTGAATACCCCACAGGTTACATACAAGCACTTACTTTTCCCTGGGCGGTTCACTTTGGGAGCGGGACCCTGGCATGCTGTCTGACCCCTTGGCTGTGATGACACCAGGGGGCAGTGTCCCGTCTGGAACGCCTGTGTTGGCGTTGATGGGCGGAGCTTGGGACCTGGAGCGGAGCAGCTTCCTGTCCCGCTGCGCCTCACCTCCCAGGGTCGGGTCGTTCAAGGCCCCCAGGCTCCCGGGCCGCACCCCTGTTCCCGAAAACCATTCTCCTGATTTAGTGAGGATTTCCTGCTGTTTACGGCACAGGTTGCATACCCACATCACCTGGCAGAAGGAAAAGCACACATGTAAACTATGGTTAAATTATGTACAATAACATATAATAATAAATATACAGCAGCATGCCTGTTACACACACATTCTTAAGCACTATGTAACTTTTCTGGTGGGGGGTAGCCACCTGCTTGTCTCCATGGAGATGTTAGTGCTTTGCCTGAAATGTTCCACAGTATGATAAACATATCTATTTATCTTTTTTTTCCCATTACGCACTCAAAAATATCTTGAAAAAACATGCATTTTATTGTGAGTTGGGTCTCGTCCTCACAGATCTAACCTGTAACTGGTGTCACCCGCTTGTCTCCATGGAGATAGATAAGTTTAATGCCATACTGTGGAACATTCTAATCAAAGCTATAACATCTCCATGGACTCAAGCAGGTGCCATACCTCCCACCAGAAAAGTTACATAGTGCACCTTTAGATAAATATAGCACATCAATGCATAGAGTAGTGTGCAAACGTGTAATGCCCAAAATGGTTTTCAATGTCATTATAACAGAATATACTGAAAATATTCAATACAGGCTTAATTATTGCCATTTAACACAAAAT
>KN472194.1:0-15071 GCA_000787095.1 Periophthalmodon schlosseri | reverse complement strand
TACTACAACTACTGCAACTACTACAACTACTACAGCTACTACAGCTACTACAACTAATACAACAACTACAACTACTACAACTACTACAACTACTACGAATACTTCCCATTTGTCAAAAGTACACAAATAAAATCCTACACATAACCAAATAACATGACTTTCATTGCATTTTCTGATATTTTAAAAGTAAAATTTCTATAAAATGTCACAAAAAAGAAAGGCTGGAGATTAATCAAAGCAATAATTGTACTTAAGTATTTAATTGTTACTTCAAATTCAGTCGCGTGTTGAAACTCTCATGCAATACCTTTGTTTTCCAGCAGGGGGGGCTCCCAACCTCACCAAAAACTACTGCATTGTGGGTTCCCCTGGAAATTTTTGAAACTAGAAGACCGACTATTGGCAAAGCTGTAGTTTTATACGAGCAGTAAATGGACTTTGTAGCATCAGAGTAAATTTTATAATTGTTACTCAAGTTTGTCCACCCAGTCTATCCACTGATCAGCCCAAAATAAAGATATGGATTTATATGGATGTAATAATGTCTTTTCAAATAATGAGTTGAACTGAACTTAAACTATAATGCGTGTTCCTCTGAACCTCAGGCACCAGCTGCTGGAGTGTCTGCGTCAGACCAGAGCCGAGAAGAAGTCCAGACGCAAAGTGCTCCGAGAGTTTGAGGACGAGTTTTACCGACAAACTGGAAGGTAACATCAACCCTACATTTATTTATACAGAAAGTCAGTTCTAGTTGATTGCATTACAGAGCTTCTTGACGTGTTGGGTCAGAGTCGAGACATGAGGAGCACAAGAAGTTTGAGGAAATTTGGCCACAACATTAAGCCTGATGGACGTGTTTTGAACAACAATCACTAACACAGGGTTAATCTCTACATGTTTATGTTTTTTTATTTGAATAGATTCTTTTTTCAGACCAAAGTTCAGTTTGTTTTCATCCCTGACAGTTTGTACTGCTCACTAGCGCCTCAGAGTGGTCACGTGATGTTGCTGCGACGTGTCCGGGCAGCTGATTTAAACGGGTTTTGGCGCCGTCTTCCTACCGGTGGAGTCAGGACGACAGCGCCGTCTGCAGTCCGTGTGGATTCAGGACGACAGCGCCGTCTGCAGTCCGACTTCTTCAAGACAGTATCCCAGGTGTGTGAGAGTGAAAAGGCCTCTTCAGAAGTCGGACCGCCTCCACCGGTGGGAAGACGGCGCCAAAACGTCACAACAACATCACGTGACCACTCTGAGGCGCTAGTGAGCAGTCGAAACTGTCAGGTATGAAAACAAACTTAACGGAACCAGATGAACCTCACTGGACCAAAGTGCGTCTGAACAGTATGTTGCGTGTGCGTTTATATACTGCTGCTTTTCCGCTTCGATCCCAAGTTCTTCGCGTGGTAAATGTGAAATATGTACGAGTCCGCGCCGCACAGAAAGCAGTCTGTCTGTCATAATAACATTTCCATGGAGACAAGGAGGTGACCAGGAAAGTTACAGAGTGCACCTTTAACTATTTTAGTTCAATCACTGCTCCAACCAGTGTCCATAAGTGGCATTAGTAGACTTGTGTGGTAAAAGCACAGACTGTATATATAAAAGGACATAGCTAACCCGCTAGCCGCCGCGTTCCAAATAGGAAGTGAGCGTGGGCTGCGCTTTCGGCTCCATCGACTCCAGTGAGCCTCGTCATTTCGGTCTTACAATGTTCGTATTAACCCGCTCTACATGATTCTGCTGTTTTTATTTCGCTATTGTGTCAGTAAATCAAGATATGAACATTAACAACAGACAAATCAGGCGCCTTCTTTCCCCGAGGTCGCTCCCGCTAGCGTTAGCAACAGGTTTGATTGCCCACGTTGCTAAGCGCTCACTCCCTGCTAAATCAGCTGTGTGGGCGGGAAGGGGCGTTACCTTCAACTGCCTCACTCTGGATTGGCTTTTTGGTTGCTGTGATACTCGCTTTCGCTTCCAAATTTGGAATTCAGCTCCAAATTTCGCCCCTGTAACCGCTCCAGCCTCGACGAGCTTCATTTGACCGGAGCCGAACGCCGCGGGTGACGTCACGCTCACTCAGTCCACTTCTTTACACAGTCTGTGGATAAAAGACATATTTACAAAACACTAAAATTGACTTTTCATTTTGATTTTACAACAGAATCTGCCAAAAAGAAGACCGCTCTCCCATGAAAGACGAGTACCAGGAATACAAGCAGCTGAAGGCTAAGCTCCGCCTCCTGGAAGTGCTACTGAGTAAACAGGAAGTCCCCAAAACCATGTGACTTTTTAAAACATCTCATCATCTGCCTCTGCCTCTTATAATCCTACATTAAACCTCACAAGTAAGTGAACGGAGTCAGAGAAATCTATTTGCTCCTACCAAACTTATGCCACAGTTTTGGAGGGACGTTGTTGATTTTGTAGTAGTTGATTTTGCCAAAGAGATCTAGAACTATTAGCTAGAAACAGGACAGACTGACTAGAATTTGAGCAAGTTTGACAAATTTTGGTAGCCAGGCAACTGGGTGAAAACATCTCCAAATAACTATAGTTACTGTTAGTTAATGCTAATTTGGTTCCACTTTATAATAACTACATTTTAATTAGCTTGAATAAAACATAAACAAAGACTTAAATCAGACCTATTCTGTCAAATCGACTTTTCAGAGCTTTTAACCATGTTATAGTTGTTTCCTTCTCGTTTACCCTCTCGAAGTTGTATTTGGAGTGATCTGTGCATGTTTGACATAATTCTCCAATTTTATTTTATTAATCAGTGATACGCGTAGATTCAGCAGCCGTCGCGTAGTCATTTTGGTACAAATGAAAAAAAATCCGCTACTCTCCAGTGTGATGTGCAGCTGTCCATAGGGGGCGCCGACAGCTACACGGCTCTTTGTTGTGGTGACGTTTACGGCGTCCGCTCCCATTGGGCACCGCGTTTTTTTAATGCGAAAGTCAGCGGATTTGTTTATTTTATCAAGTCGTTTTACATGAATATTGCGATTTAAAATGTGCAAATTATAACATAATGATCCGTGTGTCAAAGATTATAACTATAGCGCAGACATTAGCACAATATGTCTGATTTAATGCATAATGAACAAATGGTTTATTAAGAATGATTCAGGCTTAGTAACTACTTACTTAAGAAGTTAGGGTTAGGGTGCCTGAGTTTTACGATCTTAAAAACATAAAAAACAGAAGTAGTTTGTTTAAACGGTTTGCGTTGGTCCAAAGTTATTCCTCGCTGACCTTTTGTTTTCTGAACATCCTAATTATTCACCACAATGAGTTTGCAAGCTCTTTCCGCAACTTTCAGACACCGCAGTTTTGCCGTCACAGTAAAACTAACAACAACTAGCATGCTGACAGTGCACTTCTTGATTATCAGACCATGTAACGCTTCATAATTAGATGCGGACAGAACACAGCGGTCACATGGCTGTTTATACAATATATCTGTACTGGGGCAAGACGCATTTTGCTCAAATACGAGGACTTGTTGTTATTATAAAGTGTTACCTCTAGTTTTTGAAAGAAAAAACTTGCTGTTCCCAGTGGGGCGTATCTTAGGCAGGAGTGGTAATGTTATAATTGCTATATACTTCTCCATTGTACTGTACAATCAGATTATATATATATATATATATATATACAGAAATAACATGGCCTTTTTCTCTCATATGTGAACTCGATGTAAATAAGCCAGCATCTTCTATGACCATCAGCATAAACCACAAAGGACATGAGTGAAGTCTTTTTGAGTGAGGTGAATTGTGCCAAGCTGAAAGCACTTTAATATGTTTGTGAAGAGGACGATAACTGTTGCTGCTAGTAAAAAAAAACAAAAAAACACACACACAAAAAACTACAAAATATAATAAACGAAGTTAGGGTTAGGGTGCCTGAGTTTTACGATCTTAAAAACATAAAAAACAGAAGTAGTTTGTTTAAACGGTTTGCGTTGGTCCAAAGTTATTCCTCACTGACCTTTTGTTTTCTGAACATCCTAATTATTCACCACAATGAGTTTGCAAGCTCTTTCCGCAACTTTCAGACACCGCAGTTTTGCCGTCACAGTAAAACTAACAACAACTAGCATGCTGACAGTGCACTTCTTGATTATCAGACCATGTAACGCTTCATAATTAGATGCGGACAGAACACAGCGGTCACATGGCTGTTTATACAATATATCTGTACTGGGGCAAGACGCATTTTGCTCAAATACGAGGACGTGTTGTTATTATAAAGTGTTACCTCTAGTTTTTGAAAGAAAAAACTTGCTGTTCCCAGTGGGGCGTATCTTAGGCAGGAGTGGTAATGTTATAATTGCTATATACTTCTCCATTGTACTGTACAATCAGATTATATATATATATATATATATACAGAAAAAACATGCCTTTTTCTCTATATACTTCTCCATTGTACTGTACAATCAGATTATATATATATATATATATATATACAGAAATAACATGGCCTTTTTCTCTCATATGTGAACTCGATGTAAATAAGCCAGCATCTTCTATGACCATCAGCATAAACCACAAAGGACATGAGTGAAGTCTTTTTGAGTGAGGTGAATTGTGCCAAGCTGAAAGCACTTTAATATGTTTGTGAAGAGGACGATAACTGTTGCTGCTAGTAAAAAAAAACAAAAAAACACACACACAAAAAACTACAAAACTATAATAAACCTGCCTTTTCATTTATTTATTTTATTTTTTGGTGATAATTTCCGTCCTAAGTTTAACCAAAATTCTGTTTCTGTGTCTCAAAAATGCACCAATACTCGTACTGAATGTCGGGGCTGATACTGAAAAAAATAGCTGGATTGTGTGTCCCTGGTTGCGCGTTTAATTGGCTCTGTGCACAACTGCGCCTGGCGACGTCACTGTTAGCGTCACTACTTCCTGTCCAATTGTGTCTCTGTGAAGTTTTTGCCGAATCTCGCTAAAATGAATAAATATTTAAAGATCAGGCAGTGGACAGGGAGGGTGGACGTCACTGACAACATGTTAAAAACTATACAAATAAAATGAATACTTCACCAGAGGATACTTCTGTGTTTGGAAAGAGACATGTTTGTGTCTCAATGCTAACGCTAATGCTAATTTTGAGGCATAATAAATATTAAAACAGCACCACAAACTGATTCTAGATATAAAAATAATTGTGTTTTAGTCTTTATTTTTAATTACCGTATTTTCTGGAGTATAAGTCGCACTGGAGTATAAGTCGCACCAGCCAAAAAATGCATAATAATGAAGAAAAAAAACATATATTTCACATATAAATCGCATCTGAGTATAAGTCGCACCCCCGGCCAAACTATGAAAAAAAGTGCGACTTATAGTCCGGAAAATACGGAAATTCGAATTTTAAAAGCTGTTTATTTTATGTTTTCAGATTTTAACAAAAGCGACTGTTCGCTTTGAGACATGGTGAGCTAGCTAGCGTGCTAATGTGCTAATGAGTCAGTTGGCGGTAATAAGAGTATTTACAGGCTCACACGTCTCATAATGTTTGAACTTTTATTCATACGAAGCTGTTCAGTAGTTATTTGAAGAAGAAATAACAGTTATGTAACACAATCGGATCTGTTCTTGTGTAGTAATAAGTTAACTGTGTTTTAAGGAAGTGCTAATTTGCATCCCTATACCAGTATCGGTTAATATCGGTATCGGAACTGAAAAATCTCGATCTCTGCCCCGAGCTATGTTTTTGTTTTAGTCCATTATATTATTGCAAGAATGGGCCAATGCCTCACTCACTTGTCAAATTGCATCTTGAACTTTACTTTTGTTGTTGTGTAAAATTTTGACTTAAGCAGGTTTGTTATGGTTTACATTTTCTACACCGGTTCTTTTCAAACTGTTCTCAGAATCTTGGGAAATATTTTGGTTTCGAAAGACTATAATTAAAATCTCTATATGGACAAAAGGGGACTAATCCAGGCCTAAACCAGAACTAAACTAGGTCTTACCCACGTGTCAAACCAGGTCTAACACACGATTTAATTAAGAAAAGCAAGGACAGAACCCAAACTAAAGAGCGCCCATGCTCACTTCCTGTTTGGAACGCGGCAGCTAGCACGTTGGCTATGTCCATCTATATATACAGTCTATGGTTCTACTCGGATCCCAACCAGGACTAAAGCAGGACTAGATCTCAGTCTGTCTTTGATTTATACCTGGGCCCGGCAGTCGAATGTACGTGAACCACAGCTTGAAAATCGCTGGTTTATAAAAATTCAAAATGGACGATGTTTTGAGTTTGCGAGGTGAATGTTTCTTGTAAGTTAATGTTTTCAAAATGGCGGAATAGGGACCGGTCACATCAGCACTTTATGTTAAAAGGGAATTTATTTTTTATCCAAAGTGTAAAATGTTTTATGCAATGGCTTTGTATGTGAGATCTCATGAACATGGATTGCGTCTATAGTACTGGCCAAAAGATTAATTATTCTACAGTGCTCTTGACTATTTAAAGTTGCTGGTTCGATCTCAGCTCTGACGAGTTCTTACTGCCATCGTGTCCTTGGGCAAAACACTTCACTCACCATGTATCCTGCGCTTTAAGAAGGTAATACAATCTTAACTAATCTTGGGTTGCCAGCGCCTAAATCTGCAGATAGAGTAGGGACCGTTCAGATCAGAGAGAGTTTTAAGGTTTAAACTAACTGAATTTCAGCTTTGAAACTGGGAACCCAAAAGAGAGACTCGTGTGAGGCTCTTTCTGCTTTCTGACTGAAAAATGAACCATATTATAACGTAAATAAATTGGATATCAAAAAGCTGTATTTGATTTGAAATGATCTTATATCTGGGTTCCTTTAATAGCGCATCAATTGTAAAGCAACTTACGCTAGACAAAACTATCTAACGTACTATTATTAAAGTTGGGTACTGTAAAAAGAGAATCAGACATATTTAAAGGTCCTGTATTACGCAAAATTGACTCTTGTGAGCTTCGAGTCATGTTATAACATGGCTAAACGCTCACAAGAATCAATTTTGTATAATATAGGACCTTTAAATAGGAGGGTCCAGCTCTGGGCCCCTAAGACCCTGGGGCCCGGGACAGCAGCCCCTTTGTCCCCCCACCTGTCGACACCCCTGTTGTTACTCTTCAGATTTTCATTTAAATTTACCAGGCCATATCAGTGGAGTACTTGTTCATTATTTTACACAGATTTACATTCAAAACCTAAGACTTTTGCCCAGTACTATAAACTGTGTAAATACAACTGAATGTCAGAATCGTGTAATATTAAAAGAACAAAAAGGGCTTGATTCAAAATGTAACCAGAACTTCTGTGTGTTGACGGGAGATAGAAGTATTTGTCTGTTGTGTCTGTACAACTGTGTATGAAGCAAAAAAAAAAGCCTTTCAAATCTGAAGCTGGTCGTTCTGTGCATGTGCCATCTCAGCTCAAATGTTTCGTGTTGTGCAAACCTGGCATGCCCCATGAATTTGTAATATGTTTTTGAATAAATATTTTTGCATTAAAATGTCTCCCAGTTTTCTCTAAATACAGTCTGTAGCTCTATAAACACCCAAACAGCGGTGGAACGTAACAAAGTAAAAGTAGTAAAGAACTGTACTTATAAGTAGTATAAATTTTAGGTATCTGTACTTTACTTTTTACTTTTACTTCACCACATTTGAGAGCAGCATCTGTACTTTCTAACCCACTACATTTTTGGACTGCACTGAAAAGTAAAAGTACTTTTTATCATAGTTTGAGAGCTCCTGAAAAGGCTGAGGGTTTATTTTTAACACGTTCATAATTTGAGCAAAAGAAAAATATACAGATAAAAATAGAAAAAAATATTCAATTGTTTCTGTTAAAAAAAATTCAGCTCAAATCTTTATTAAAATCACTACATTTGAAGCTTTATTAGATCTCAAACTTTGCGCAAAATACTTTTACTTTTTACTCTTTAAGTACATTTTTAACAGGTACTTTAAGATTTTTACTTAAACACATTTTTTCATATGATACTTTTACTTGAGTATTTTTTTGCTCCGTTATCTGTACTTTTACTTAAGTAACAAAATTAAGAATTAAGAATTACACTCACCCCAGTTTACATATTTATCTAATTTATTTTTTTCAATATTATTTATTTTTTTATTGTTGTTTTTTTTTTGCTGCTAAATAACAAAAAAAAATTTAATTACTTTTGTTATTTCAAGGCGGCGACAGTAGCTCAGTTGGAATAACCGGAAGTGACCCAGAAATACTTAAGTAGAAGTTCGAAAGTATTGAGTGAAATATCAGCTCAGTTGGTTGAAGCGTTTGACCACTGATCTGAAGGTTGGCGAATCCCGTTCTCGATATGAACACCATCAGTAGAGCGGTCAGATCTACTGACCCACAGGTTGGCGGAGCGATTCCAGCTCCCACAGATGAACGCTGTCGTTGTGTCCTTGGGCAAGACACTGTATAAAAATGTGACCATTTACCAAGGGGAAAAACTAAAACATATGATGATACTTGAAACTAATTTTAAAACATTTACGAGACTAGAGACCTTTTCTGGTGTTTGCTCGTTTTAGGCAAAGCAATGTTATCGCTTTGCCTACAATGGTCCACAGTAGGGCATTAAACCCGTCTATCTCCATAGAGACAAGCAAGAAGTGCCACCAGGCAAAAGTCACAGTTGTGGATCAGATCTGTGGAGAGGCGACCCCAGTTGGAGTAAGAATGCCTGTTTTCCAGTGAAATGAAGGCTATGTAGATCTGTTTAATGCTATAGGTGAGTTTCAGATGACATCACAACATTCTATAGGCTGATAATATTTAATACAGATGTACAGTACAATGGAATCATAGGGAAAACCTGGCTCTTGCCCCCGTAGACTGTATATATAAGTGGGCATAGCTAACCCGCTAACCGCCGCGCTCCAAATAGGAAGTGATCATGGGCGCGCTTCCGGCTCCATCGATTCCGGCTCCAATTCACTTTACATTAGAAAACTGTCACTGTCAGACTCGCCATTTTGGTCTTAAATTTTCGTATAAACCCGCTCTACATGATCCTGGGGTTTTTATTTCACTATTGTCTCCGTAAATCAAGATATGAACATTAATAAGAGACAAATCAGGCGCTTTCTTTCCCTGAGGTCACTCCCTTGACAGCGTTGCTAAGGAAGGGGCGTTCCCTTCAGCAGCCTCGCTCCAGATTGGCTCTTCGGTTGCTGTGATACTAGCGGTCGGAATTACAAATATGGAACTCGTCCACAAATTGGCCGCTTTAACCGCTCCAGCCTCGACGAGCTTCATTTGGCTGGTGACGTCACGCTCACTCCGTCCGCTTCCTTACACAGTCTATGCTTGCCCCTGGAAACCATCAGCACTGAGGAACATTCTGGTCAAAGCAGTAAATTCATATCTCCACGGAGACGAGCAGAAACTCTACAGAGGAGGAAATGAACTAAAATGACTGAATCATGCTGTTATGTAAGACAGAGTAGGTATTGTGTTTTTTGCTGATGAACCTCCATTGAAACGTTCGTCTTTGTGCTTTTTCCAATAGGACTTTGAATGAACGCAGGGTGTTTTGCCTCTGGACGCTAATCTCCTTATATAATCCCTGGTTTAATTCACTTTTGCCTTCGGTCCATGTAAATCCTCCTCCCTCAGCACACAGTAATCCCACGGAATGACATCACTCTCCAGCGCTGCTTCCACCTCACTATCTTCCCCTTAAGGCTACCAAGGCAGGACAGCACGATACTGCGGTTTAGAAATATATTTGAAGTACTTGAGGCGTAGTTATAGAAGTTATTGAAATTATAAAGTGAATTTGCAAAGAAGAAGATGGACAGTCCTTTGTTGGATTTGAAAAGCAGACAACAGAGCGACTCCGGAGGTCAGTGTGAAATCAGTGATATCTTATTTCGATTTTGCTGTAGTACGTCAAATTGGGTTACTAAAGTAAAAGTACCAAAAAAATACTCAAGTAAAAGTTAAAGTATCACATGAAAAAATCGACTTGAGTAAAAGTATTAAAGTACCCGTTTAAAATGTACTTAAAGAGTAAAAAGTAAAAGTATTTCGCGCTTATTTTGAGATCTTATAGGGCTTCAGTTGTAGTGTTTTTGAAAGATTTGTGAGTTTTTTAATTTTGTTCAACAGAAACAACTGAATTAATCGTTTTTCCAGCTGTTTTTATTTGTATATTTTTGTTTTGCTCAAATTATGAACGTGTTAAAAAAAACCTCAGCCTTTTCAGCAGATTTCAAACTATAATAACAAATATTTTTACTTCTCAGTCTGTTCAAAAATTGTTTTGCTCAAATTATGAACGTGTTAAAAATAAACCCTCAGCCTTTTCAGCAGATTTCAAACTATAATAACAAATATTTTTACTTCTCAGTCCTGTTCAAAAATGTAGTGGAGTAGAAAGTACAGATACTGCTCTCAAATGTAAAAGTGAAAAGTATCCACGTAAAGTGCAGATACTTCAATTTGGTAATACAGTGCTTTACTACTTTTACTTCGTTACCTTCCACCACTGCTTTAATAAATGGTAAATTTGATCCAAACATTTAAACTCAAATAACACATTAGGAAGAAACTTGAAGGTCATTTCGAGTTTTATTTGAGCCTTTTGAGCTTTTCTTGGGGCATATTAGCCTTGGTATATCTGTGGGTTTCAATAGCGTAGTCATAGCAACTAACAAATTAAACAACACAACAAATCTTGAATGTTGAATCTTAAAATGTTAAATGAAGTCTCTGAAATACCTCAAACCCAGCTGGCGTTCAGTGACTCTAACTCAAAAATATTCTTAATTTTACAAGAAATATTTATTACCAGTGGTTAAATAGCAGCAGCAGCAGTAGTAGTAATAGTAGTAGAAGTAGTAGTAGAAGTAGTAGTAGAAGTAGTAGTAGAAGTAGTAGTTTAGTGGGAGTGTCTTGTTTTGGAAATGAAGAAATTTGCATCAGTCTCTGTATTTACATTATGTTTATACAACTCACAACTCACTACCAACAGCCCAGTGGAGTAACAAACCAACCAACAGACACATAAACAGATAAAAAAAAATTAGAGCACCGTTGTCATAGCAATTAAAAATTAAAAACAGAATGTCATATCTTCTGAGTGATCCTCAAGTCCTCAAAATGGCACCTGCTAAGAGAAACCTGAAACCACAGACTGTATAAAGAAGTGGACTGAGTGAGTGTGACGTCGCCCACAGCTCCGGTCAAATGAAGCTCATCGAGGCCGGAGCAGTTACAGGGGCCAATTTGAAGCCGAGTTCCATATTTGGAATTTCGACTGTGAGTATCATAGCGACCAAAGAGCCAATCCAGAGCAAGACTGTTGAAGGTAGCGCCCCTTCCCGTCTGCACCGCTGGTTTAGCACAGAGCGGGTGCTTAGCAACGCTGTCAATCAAATTTGCTGCTAGCGCTAGCAGGAGCGACCTGTTACTAATGTTCATATCTTGATTTACAGACACAATATAGTGAAATAAAAACCCCAGGATCATGTAGAGGGTTAATACGAACATTTAAGACCAAAATGACGAGTCTGACAGCAGCAGTTACAGAGAGAGGGGCCACAGCTTTTCAATAGAAAGTGAGTTGGAGCCAGAGTCGATGGAGCCGGAAACGCGCCCATGATCACTTCCTGTTTGGAACATGGATGGCTAACATGGCTAACATGGCTAGCAGGTTAGCTAGGTCCATTTATATATACAGTCTATAGCTAAAAACTAAGAAGACAGTACAGTGAGAGAGGTGTTCATCCACACCAGCTGGTGCACTGGGAGCTTTTCTGGTTGCTGCTTGTCTCCATGACGTTGTTGTTTCGACTAAAATGTTCCACAGTATGGCATTAATAAATAAAACAACTCTTTCTAGTATATTTTTTCATTGCATGTGTTTTTATCTCTTAAAAATCCCCTGAAGAACATGCATTCTTACTATGAGCGGGGTCACCTCCCCATAGATCTAACCTGTAACTTGGCCTGGTGGAGCCAACTGCTTGTCTCCGTGGACTTTTCAGGCACAGCAATAACATCTCCATGGAGACAAGTTGGCGTGAAAAATTATGCAGTGAACCTTTCAGAACAAGTAAGAATTAGAGGTGTTTTGTTACCAAATAATTATACATTACACACAAATGTTCTAATGTTGTTTCCTCGTCACAAACAGACCTGGAGTTGTGTTTTGTTTCATTCACACATGTTTAACACACAGACCCTGCATATTTGGGCTGAGTTCGTCTCTCAAACAGACAACACTCTGTTCCACCTTGTGATGTCATGTGGTAATACAGGAAGTGCTCCACTGTGTTTTTAAACTCCACACAGCTTCACTAGAATCATTGTATAATTTCAGCCCTAGAACTGCCAGTCTCTACTGAACTAAAGGTAAAAAGTAGCTGTTAACTTGAAAATTACTGCTTCATGACATCACAAGGTGGAACAGAGCATTTTGAGCTTTGGAGATGTAGACAGACTAATAATAAAGTGTTACTCAAACATGTGTTAATGAAACAAAACACAACTCCAGGTGTGTTTTTGAGGAGGTAACAACATTATAACATGATTTAAAGCTCACAAGAGTCAGTTTTATGTAATATAGGAGCTTTAATAGCCAAACATCTAGCATTGGTTGTGAGTATTTCTGTGGTTGTTTTTGAGTGTCCCGTAGAGTTGGGAGGACAGTGGGGGCTTGTTTGGACCCTGGCTCTTGGCCCTGTTCTGACTGTGGATAATTACCTCCACACTGAGAGTGAATGCCTCCTGCACTTCCTCCTTTTATCGACAAGAACTGAGGCACAACAGACAGAGAGCCAGTGTCTCACCCAAAGCACACCGAGAATTTAATGTTAAGTGTGCAACAAGAAGTTCCTACATACACCAACAGTCTCATTCAGTGTTTTTTTTCTTTATTTGTACTACTTTTTACATTTTGTACACATACAGAAGACATCAAATACATGAAGCAAGATCCTCAAAGTGGCCACGCTTTGCTTTGTCGAAAAATATTTATTTAATAGTGTTCTTTAACTTTTTAAGCTCCTATATTACACAAAATTGACTCTTGTGAGCTTTAAGTCATGTTCTAATGCTGTTACCTCCTCAAAAACAGACCTGGACTTGTGTTTTGTTTCATTCACACATGTTTGAGTAACACTGCATTATTAGTCTGTCTACATCTCCAAAGCTCAAAATGCTTTGTTCCACCTTGTGATGTCATGAAGCGGTACTTTTCAGCTACCTTTTACCTTTTGTTGTTTAGAAAGTAGTTAAAATAAAATAAAAACAAACATTGAATGAGAGGGTGTGTCCAAACCAAGATGCCAAAGCAAAAGAAATCGATCCTAAGTGAGTCCATCGAACCAGGAAATGCTGCAGGGATCTGATTTGATTGGTCAGAATTTGCCTCATCAAAACCTCATCTCTTTGATCCCTTAACCATAAGCTCCGCCCACAAAAGAGAAAGGCCAACAGGAAACAGCCACCTCATAGACTGCATATATAAATGGACATAGCTAACCCGCCAGCCGCCGCGTTCCAGATAGAAAGTGAACATGGGCGCGCTTCCGGCTCCATCGACTCGACCATCGTCATTTTGGTCGTAAAATGTTCGTATCAACCCGCTCTACGTGATCCTGGTGTTTTTATTTCACTATTGTGTCCGTAACTACACACATCCATAAAGTCAGACTTGCTCTATTATACTCAGTGATTCCCAAAGTTTTTAACCTCATTTAACCCACCTCTGTATGGCCTCCATTAGTGGCAGGAAGCACATCAAGACGGTACTCGATTCCTTGCCACGTTCGCCGTAGCGTAGCCTCTTTCGCTTTAGTTCAGTAATGTCCCGTATCTTTGTTCGACACATGATTGTTTCGTCGAGTCTGCGTGTCTGATTTTGTCTCAGTAAACCATGATACACGTTGTGGATTCTCTTGAGGAGGAGCCATTTCTTAGGGGTTCATTCAAAAGGTGCCTCTTTAATCAACAGGAAGCCCGACCTACAGAAACGCAATGTGATTAAAAACCTTTACAAACTGAATTAATATATCAATTGGCTTTGTGATAAAATTTTAAAAAGACACTTTATGGACACCCTGTATATGTGCTGAATATGAGGCTATCGCTATATCGACTTATTCAGTACATGAAACCTGGAACAATATATTTTAGGTCTTAATATTTATCGTGAGAACTTTTTCTTTGCAAAAGTGGGGAGATTTTGGGGTGTTTTTGTTGTAATACGATAAGACTTGAGCTGTGGAGGGGTGAATAAGTCACTTTTATGGCTAAATATTGGTACATTCTGCTGTTTACTTGTTGCAGCTCATGTCTTTTAATGAAACGGTCTATTTAAAAATGGTTCATTGGGATTATCCTGCATTATTTCAATCTTAATCGGTGGCCTAAAGTAGTTTCAATATTATCGTTTATCGCAATATTTCTCTGTCGCGATATATCGTGCTTCAAAATTTCTACTGAATATTTAATATATTTTTTATTTTAAATTTTCTTAACACACTGAAACTCTATACTTAAAATTTCAGCAATGGAAATTTAGAATGAAAATAATTTAAACATGTTTTTTTCAGAGTTAAAAAACATTCAAAGTGAGAAATTCAAAATCTGATGAAACAAAAGATCATCCTGTTCACCAGCAACGGCAACAAAACTCTTCATGTTCTCACAGTCATCCTTCCTCTTCACAGGCGCCATTTTGAGTACTTTTAATCACCCAAACGAGACAATATATTTTTAATCGCTATGACAACCGCGCTCATGCGTCTCCCCTCTGAACCCCCCGTAGGTTTGGAGTCTTCGGTGGACGGCGGAGAGGAACTGCCCGTCCCACAGCACATCTGCATCAGCCACGTCACCTGCGACTCCTTTAAGATCGGCTGGGACCTGGAGGGCAGCGAGCGCGACAGGATCACTCACTATTTCATCGACCTCAACAAGAAGGAGAACGCCGGCTCCAACAAGTTCAAACACAAGGTTAGAAGGAGTTGACCGGGTTTTTTTTAATGAACATATTGTAATGATGTTGTTATGT
>KN472192.1:0-16324 GCA_000787095.1 Periophthalmodon schlosseri | reverse complement strand
CCCACAGATGAACGCTGTCGTTGTGTCCTTGGGCAAGACACTTAACCCCCCCTCGCCCCCAGTGTCTGTGTGCACTGGTGTATGAATGTGTGAATGTGTGAGTGGTTCCTTGATGTAAAGAGCTTTGAGACTTGAAGGTGGAAAAGCGCTGTATAAAAATGTGACCGTTTACCGTTTACATGTCCGAGAATGTTTACGTAGTATGTGTCTTTTGTGTTGCAGCAGGAGAGAGCGGAGAGAGAAGAACTTGACTATCAACCCCGGAAGGAGATGGCTGTTCGGGAAACTGAAATTCAGACAGTTCAGAAAAAGGTAAGAAATCTACTAAATTAAATCAATGTCACACATGAAATAACCTCAAATCCCAGTGTTTGAACCATAGACTGTTTATATAAATGGACATATCTAACCTGCCGCCGCGTTACAAACAGGAAGTGATCACGCACTTCAGCTCCATCGGACTCATGTTGGTCTTAAATGTTCGTATTAACCCTCTACATGATCCTGGGGTTTTTATTTCACTATTGTGTCTGTAAATCAACATATGAACATTAATAACAGACAAATCAGGCGCCTTCTTTCCCCGAGGTCGCTCCCGTTAGCGTTAGCAACAGGTTTGATTGACAGTGTTGCTAAGCGCCCGCTCCCTGCTAAACCAGTGGTGCGGGCGGGAAGGGGCGTTACCTTCAACAGCCTCGCTCTGGATTGGCTCTTTGGTTGCTATGATACTCGTGGTCAGAATTCCAAATATGGAACTCGTCTCCAAATTCACCCTATAACTGCTCCGGCCTCGACGAGCTTCATTTGGAGCCGAACGCTGTGGTGACGTCACACTCACTCAGTCCACTTCTTTACACAGTCTCTGGTCTAAACAAAGAATTATCCCACATTCACCCCACTTTTTCCAAACAGGAGAGATCAGTCCGGGAGGAAGTTCAGAGAAAGGTAAGACATGGATGCAGGTTTAAAGTGTCATAATCAGTGATGTGTTGTGAGATTGGTGTGGGCTTTTGAATTCTATTGAACTTATGTTTAGCCAGAAATATCTACTTTGTTATACTATCAATATTTGGAGCTCAACAGTGACGCTCGCTCCAGTTCTTTAAGTAAATCTTCCATTCATTTTTCCCATAGACTTTTCGAAACATTTAAATATTAAGAGTTCAAAGGCATCGCGGAGGCTAACCGGCTACGTGCTAACCAGCTAAGTGCTAACTGGCTATGTGCTAACTAGCTACGTGCTAAGTAATATACATAACACAGCGGTTTTAAGTCCAAAAAGTCATTTAAGTCACATTTAAAACACATTTAAAAGGTCCTACATTACACAAAATGGACTCCTTTTTTTAGCCATGTTATAATGCCATTAACACAACTCCAGGTGTGTTTTTGATGAGGTTTGTTTCATTCACACGTTTAGTAATGTTGCATTATTAGTCTGTCTACATCTCCAAAGCTCAAAACGCTCTGTTCCACCTTGTGATGTCATGAAGTGGTAGTTTTCAAGTTAACAGCTACGTCTTACCTTTAATTCAGTAGAGATAATCCCAGTGATTCTAGTGAAGGTGTGTGGAGTTTAAAAACACAGTGGAGCACTTCCTGTATTACCACACGATGACATCACAAGGTGGAACAGAGTGTTTTCAGTTTGAGAGAAGAACACAGCCTAAATATGCAGGGTTTGTGTGTTAAACATGTGTGAACGAAACAAAACACAACTTATAACAGAGATCAGAAAATAGCCTTGGAAAGTCTATGGGAAAAATGAACGGGATATTTACTTTCAGAACCGGGGCGTAGGGGGCACTGCTGAGCTCCACTGAACTGCTCATTTCTCATGATCCCATTGCTGTTGTTGTGTTTTTATTTTTCGTGCTCTATCTTTATAGTTTGAGTGTTTTTACTCACTTCATCCAATCGATGGTTGCAACTTCATTCCATGGAATAGAAAGGTATCAGTTACATATTACATTATTTTGAAATGCTCATTAGAGATACACCGATATTTGGACTTTTCAGCGTATCGGCCTTAAAGCTCCAGCAGAGGGCGACATTTTGTTTTGGTCGATCTGCTTTATAGTAACACTTTAATATGAAGAGACAGCTGCACAAACATGACCACGCATCTGTCTCATAGGGACGTGGGGGGAGTTTATAGTGAATTTAAATAACATAATTTGGGGAAAATCATCTAAATCGGCCCTACATATCGATCTACAAGTATCGGCAGAGCTCATCAAACATTGGTTGCTCTGGATTCTAAACAATCGGTATCGGCAATGAAAAAAACAAAAGCAAAACCATATCGGTCGATCTCTAAAGCTCATTTATAAACTTACTTAGTCGTCCAGTGTTTCCCTTAGATTCTGGGGAAACTACGGTGGCGCAAGACTCTTATACAAAAGGCTCTGTGCACAGCAACACGCTAGCTAGCTAACAGTCACTTTATTAAAATCAGAAAATATAACATAAACAAACTATTAAAATTCAAATTAATTAGAATAAAGACTACACAGTTATTTTTATGTAGAATACTTCAGTTTGTGGCATTGTTTTAATATTTATTATGCCTAAAATTAGCATTAGCATTGGCATTAGCATTGAGACACAAACATGTCTCTTTCTAAACACAGAAGTCTCTCTGGTGAAGTATTCATTTTATTTGTGTAGTGTTTAACATGTCGTCAGTGACGTCCACCTGCAGCTCCCTGTCCACTGTGTGACCCTAACCCCCTGACCTCTGACCCCTGACCCTCCTGCAGCTCTCTGTCCACTGTGTGACCCTAACCCCCTGACCTCTGACCCCTGACCCTCCTGCAGCTCTCTGTCCACTGTATGATCTTTAAATATTTATTCATTTTATCATGACAAAATCGGCAAAAACCTCATAGATAAAACTGGACAGGACGTAGTGACGCTAACAGTGAGGTTGGGGGCGCTGTTGTGCACAGAGCCAATTTGTGGAGTATAAATGATGTTTATTGACTATATTTAATCTTAAAACGGCCCTTTTAGCCATGTTTAGTTACTTTTAAATGTTTATGATAAGCCAATGTGCAACAAGGCTGAAGTTGTGACGTCAGTGTAAAGTCCAGGTTGTTTTTTGACTCTGGAGGCCACCGTAGTCTCCTGCATCAATGGGAAACACTGGTTGTCTCACCGGCTGCACTGCTGGAATATTCAAGCTAATTCTGAGTTAATTATTTATATTTTCATAGTTTTTATCACTGTGGAACCTTTTATAATGACATGCTGTTTTATGCAGGCAAAAAAATGTTCCAATTGAACAAACCAATTATTTATGATTTGATATAAAATTGCACTATGTAACATTTGTGGTGCTGGATCTGTCACATGCTTGTCTCCATGGACATTTTATTGCTTTACCTGGAATAGTCCACAGTGTGGCATTACGGTGCGTATAGCAGGTTTTCACGATTCTCTAATTTCTACTTAAGTTGGTGCGATAAAAAAAAATATAAATTATAGTTTTACACCGATTAAGAAGCAGTTTGTGAAGACAAGTTGAAAAATATGTTGAAAATTACAGGAAGTAGAGAGTCCCACAATGATGACATCACACTGATGACATCACACTGGGGGAATTCTGTCCAAAGGTTCGGCACAATTTACACAAGAAACACATTTTTTTCTGACACTTTTAACATGATTTCAACAAAATAAATGTTTTCCTATATTTGTATTTGTCAAATCATAATCTCTGTGACTTTAGAGCAGTTTTGGCCCTGTGTAACAGTTGCTAGGCAACAGTTATGGAATTCCCCAGTGTGATGATGATCATCATCACACTGGGGAATGATGACAACCAGGAAGTAAAATTTGAAACCTAAGAAAATGGCCAAACTGGGATTTTTTTGAATTTAGTCAAATCTTAGCTATAATGATCTTAACTGTGTTTTAGTAACATGAGGGAGTCTAACTTGTCCTGGGCGCTTTAAACTCATCCATCTTACATTATGAAATTAATTAGTTTTTTTTTTTTGCTCAGAAATACCTTGAAAAACTTGAATTCTTACTGTGAGCAGGGTCACCTCTCCATAGATCTGGCCTGTAACTTGGCCAGGTGGCATCACTTGTTTGTCTCCACAGAGACAGAGAAGTTTGATGTCATACTGTGGAACATTCCAGGCAAAGCAATAACATCTCCATGGAGACAAGAACATATCAGAAAAGTTACATAGTGAACAACATGAATTATTTGAATTTCACATTACACAGATTTTTAAGATTTAAACATTTTTTCATTACCGCCATGATTTTATAAAGTATTTGATTATGTACTTTACGTACATTAAGTTCTCAGATGATTCATATTCCCTCTTTACCTTCAGCTCATATTAACTTTCTTTTCTCCGTGTTCCTAAGTCTACCTCGACAGGAGAGAGTGAAGTGGTTGAGGTCACTGGAGGTCAAAAAGCCAAAGCCCCGCCCCCTCCGGCCCCCGTGATGCAGGACAAACAAACCAACTGGACCAGGGAGAGTCATACGTCACCGGACCCCAAGTCTACAGCTGACCCCAACTCCATCTCCTCCTGCATCATACCCATCAACGTCACAGGTGAGAGCGACCAACGAGGACAACTAAAAACACTCTGTTTCACCTTGTGATGTCATGTGGTGATACATGTTTCTATTGAAAAAAACCTCTGTGTCCTCTCTCTGTACCTGCTGCTGTCAGACTTGTCATTTTGGTCTTAAATGTTCGTATTAACCCTCTACATGATCCTGGGGTTTTTATTTCACTATTGTGTCTGTAAATCAACATATGAACATTAATAACAGACAAATCAGGCGCCTTCTTTCCCCGAATTCGCTCCCGCTAGCGTTAGCAACAGGTTTGATTGACAGCGTTGCTAAGCGCCCGCTCCCTGCTAAACCAGCGGTGCGGGCGGGAAGGGGCGTTACCTTCAACAGCCTCGCTCCGGATTGGCTCCTTGGTTGCTATGATACTCGTGGTCGGAACTCGTCTCCAAATTGGCCCCTATAACTGCTCTAACCCCGATGAGCTTCATTTGTCTGGAGCCGAACGCCGCGGGCGACGTCACACTCACTTTAGTCCACTTCTTTCCACAGTCTACGCGTCCAACAAAAGCACGAAAATGCGTCTCATGCCTGGTCCGTTTCATTCAGAATCTTCACTAACCAGCAGTACGCGTCTGTGCTCTGCGTTTCTCTGCAGGAGTTGGGTTCGACAGAGAAGCCAGCGCTCGCTGCTCTCTGGTGCACTCCCAGTCCGTGCTCCAGAGACGGAGAAAGCTGAGGAGAAGGAAGACCATCACAGGGATCCCCAAAAGAGTGCAACACGACATGGGTATGTTTTTGCGTGGACTAGCATCCTTGGGTTACATCTTACCCATTAGTTTACCCCAACACCATGTAAACTACGCAAGGCCAGATAACCTCCCTCAAAATGTCTCTAATCTAATCAAATACTGTGCATTCTAATTTGGTATTCAAAATTATAAGAACTGAAGATGTGTCTGTATCTAGATTCAGATGAGTCACCCGTGGCCACAAGAGAGCGCACCGTGATTGTTCACGCCAACCCACACCAGCTCTCATTGTGTGAAGAAGACCTCTCAGTCAGTGGCCTCTCACACACCCGCGACTCTGGCTGCCAGACCGATGACTTCTTTATAGCATGTAAGTTCCTCAAATAGATTAGTGCTAAACTGTGAAATTACACTCACAAGTATAAGACGCAGCTCCTTCAAAAGGGCTTTCTGAAGGACGTGGTAGGTAAAAAAAAAAACAAAAGAAATCAGGGTAGGAAACACTAGTTATCAAACCAGACAAAGGGAGGTCCAAAATTATACTTTTATACACAACAGGAATGAAACAGGAACACGGGTTAATCTGAAACTGTTACTGCTGTTGATCAATAAGGCTGCAACGACGACTCTGTGATCTGGACTGTGGAGACGCTGGAACACACAGACTTTCATTACTAATACAAACTTTATTCGTAAACATTTGTTGATCATGTTTTTAATAAAGTCCAGTTTACTACAGAAATCATCTTTTTGACAAGTCAACTATTCGAAAAACCTGTACCACTTTAAGAATAACAACTAAGGCTGAACTTAATAAACTATTTGTTCATTATGATTTATGAATGAAAGGGGCGACGGCAGCTGAGTGTTTGTCCACTGATCTGAAGGTTGATGGTTCAAATCCCGCTCTCGACATTAAAAAAAAAAAAAAATGTCAGTGGTTGAGTGGTCAGATTCACTGACCCACAGGTTGGCGGTGCGATTCCAGCTCCTACAGATGAATGTTGTTGTGTCCTTGGGCAAGACACTTAACCCACCTCGCTCCCAGTGTCTGTGTGCACTGGTGTATGAATGTGTGAGTGAATGGGTGAGTGGTTCCTTGGTGTAAAGTGCTTTAAGGGCCTTGAAGGTGGAAAAGCGCTATATAAAAATTTGACCATTTACCATTTAAATCGTTGTTATTAAGGCTACTTTAGGTGTAGTTATTATAAAATGCGTTTGAATAAAAATTTTGCCGACTAGTCCAGTGCTAAAATAAAAGTTAGTTGCAGCCTTATTGATCAATGTCTTTTTTCTGGCTGTGTTAAAATACCTCGCTATGCACAAATTTCACTCTTTGCATTTTCCCTTGTAGGTACCGCAGCTCCCTCTAGGAGGCGTATCCGAGCTCAGCGTGGCCATCAAGGACTCCCCGCCTCCCTGTCCCATTCCACCGGGAACATCTCTGCTCTGGGCGACCAATCGGAGTCCACCTACACCAGCGCCACGGCCATAGCCGTCTGCTCTGGGCGACCAATCGGAGTCCACCTACACCAGCGCCACGAGCCATAGCCGCTTACGATCTCGCAGCCTACCGCGAGAGGGCGGCCGCCTGCTGGACAGTGACGAAGACGACGACGACGATAACTACGACGACGACGACGAGGAGGACGAGGAGCTGTCGCCGTACGAGGCGGAGGACTTTATTCCCTCAGGGCCCAGTCCCAGGATGAAGATGATGATGATGAAGGACGAAGAGGAGAGCACCGACGACCAAGCTGCGCCGGAGCCTTTGCAACTAGGAACCCTCAAGAGGTTGCAGCGATCGGGGGACAGGGGAGGGGGCGGGGGTAGTCCTGAGCATGGCTGGATGGAGCGAGGTCGTTCACGGTTGCCACGGAAAGCGGACATGGGCAGTTGTGAAATCTCGTCGAGTTCGGATACCTTCAGCAGCCCGATTCACTCAGTGTCAACGACGGGAGTGCTGGGTACCAACGTGGATCATAAGGAGGACCACCAATCGTCAAGCGGCAACTGGAGCGGGTCAAGTTCAACGTGTCCCTCGCAGACGTCCGAAACGATCCCGCCGCCCTCGTCCCCTCCTCTGACAGGCTCCTCCCACTGCGACTCCGAACTGTCGCTCAACACAGTGCCCAATGCAAGTGACGAAGGGTACTCGCTAGACCCCGCGTACCACTCCGACCTGAGACCCCAAGGCCAGGGTCACAGGTCCAGCTCCTTCACGTCCTCAGCCACAGATCAGTTGGATGATGCCGGCGTTAGTACGGCGAGCGAAGGGGAGTGGGCGTATCCTCCAGATCAGGACCAGATGGACCCGGACCACGAACACGAGCAGACACAAAACCAGAGCCATGAGTTATCCCAGGAATACAACTCCAAAGGTCTGCAAGATCAAACCTGCAGCATCGATAAAGACGGTTACCCGGTCGATACTGATGGGTTCTACTTCTCCGCTGCGAATTCCGAGGAGTGTAACCAGACATACAGAGGCTACATGTATAACTATGCAGAACAAGGGCATGAAAGTGGCCAAAACACTGTGGCAGCACCACTACAACATGGAGTTTACAACTACTCGTCTGGTACTATGACTTTGGGAAGGAGTTGCCGTCCACTGAGAAAACCAAAAGTGAAACCTCCGCCGCCAAAACGCACCTCCTCACTGAAGGAGCCTAGTAGCTGTGTTGATGTCGGAACAGACACACAGATAGAGTATGATCAACCAAAGATGGGTAGTGAACATGAACTTACGACGTCTTCCATGGAAATGAAGCTAGAGCTAGAATTAAGCAGTGGTCCAGATCAACTGCAAACGTCCTGTCTTGTAGCAGAGCCTTTGGGAACCTGGGGAGTGGGTCTCGGAGAAGCGGTTGATATAGTTGAACCCATGTCTTTTAGCTCTGCGGACACCCACTCTTTCAAAGACGAAGGCGCAGTACAATCCGACTATGCAGACCTGTGGCTTCATAACTCTGAAAAAACAAATGGGGAATACACATCGATGTCCAACTCAAGTACAGCCACGGGGACAACAGTAATGGATGGCATCAAATCACCCGAGAGCTCTTCGTCCTCCACAGACACGCAAATACAAGCTCCCGTCCAGGTCTCAGAAACTAGAGCAACGAGTCCCCCGCCTCCAGACTTTAAACTGGGATCACCTGAGAAACTCGCTGGCCTCGCATCACCGTCGAGTGGCTATTCGAGTCAATCCGAGACGCCGACATCCACCCTACCCTCTTCGTCGGCAGCGTTCTTCCCAGGCCCGCTGTCTCCCTCTACAGGCAAACGAAAGCCTAAAGTGCCCGAGCGAAAATCATCTCTCTCTTCCCTGCAGCACTTTCCCCGAGATGGCGCTTCCCATTCTTGCGGCTACAAAAGAGACCCCGACTTTCCGCCTCCACCTTCTCAACTCGACCTAAGCATTCTTCACGGCGGTCACGTCAGGCACACGCTAACACACAGAACACATCACATGCACACCTTACACTACAGCAAGCACAGGGTTGGAAATGTATTTAACTCGGGAGCTAAGTTACTAAGTCCAGAAACGTCATACACCATCCCTCCGCCATGTCCCGTCTCTGCCACTCCGGTTTCAAACTCCAATCCAACAACGTCTACTCCATCTGTTCCGCGTTCAGGGCCGCAACATGTAACGAACCAATCCACGGAGAGTCCAAGCAGTACCGACCAGGACGCCACCGCTGTACCGGAGACAGCTACCAGACCCAAATGTCCCCACACCAGCTCTACCCTAGCTCCGCCCGTTAACGCCCGACCTCTGCCTCCTCGAAGACCTCCGCCAAGGCCCCCGGGACATGAGCACACTTTCTCTCCAGAACATTCCCAACCGACTCCCCCAGGCCGGCACCCAGACGGGCCCCCGTCATACGAAAGCCTGCTATTCAGGCATGATCGATACGGGCCGGGAACGTTCTGGTCGATGACAGCGTTCCGAACGAGGATAGATCCATTATCGGATACAGATGAAAGCTCGCCGTTGCATAGACCTGTGCCACGGGCTCCCCATCCTTCCCCAGTCGATCTACACACACACATCCAGTCACACACAGAGTTCAGAGGGCTCTCACACTCAAGTAAAGGCCACCCGGAGTTCAGAGTTTTGGGAGAACGTTCGTTCTCACAAGACGACGACGACGACGAGGAAGAAGAGGAAGAGGAGGAGGAGCCAGTCCGAGAGCCACCGCGACCCGCGTGTTCCCGAATAAGCATGAGATCCGATCACCCTCCACCCCCAGCCTACGGGGGGCACCATTCTGACTCAGGGCCCTGGTCTAGTCCACTCAAAGTGCCTGGTTCCACAGCAGAGACATCGCACCCTTACCTAATCAGCGATGCGAGACGAGGAGGACTGGAAGAGCAAGTCGGAGAGGAGGAGGTGACATCAGGTGCTACCAGAAGTGCCCATCAGCAACAGCTCCCAGACAGCAAAGACGACTCAACCACTCCAGACACAGAGGACTACTTCAGTAAAGGTAAGTTCAAACTCCGAGTTGAGTTCAAAGGTCAAATTCATCCGAAAATCACAACATATGAGATGGTGGGTGTTGTTTCCTTCAGATTCCACTCCCAGTGACAACTCGCTCTCACCTGTGATGGACGACTCCAAAATGGACGATGACATCATTATTACATCGCCCAATAAGAGTCGTACAACCGAGGATCTGTTTGCCATGATACACAGGTACTCGGGCTTTTAGAGTCGATTTTAATGCACTTACAAGTAAAAAAAAAAACACATTTGGACAGATAGAAAACATATAAATGTGCAGGAGAGAGTGAGGAGACCGTAAGGGTTTTATGGGACCACCGCCCCTAGAATAAGAAAGACATGAAAATCACAATAGAAACAAATCAAAAGAATAAAAACCTCTCAGCAAAACAGACATGAACAGGCAAGTCGACTTACTCACAACAGTTAGAGTCCAGAGTGGAGGCTAAGTTACTCCAGAAGGTAGGAGGACCTCTGAGTGTTCTTCGACTGGTGGATGTTTTAGACAAGGGAAGATAAAAGTGTCAGCAGGGTCTCGTAGAAAAGGTTTAAGCATAAAAAAAAGTTTTCATAAGCTCCGGGTAAAACACTGGAACATGAAATATTGTCAGAATGTTGTATTTTCTGAACCATGGAGCAGATGAGGATAATCTGTGTGAATCAGTCATAATTCGTAAACATTTTTCTCAAACATAACCGTGTTACAATCATGTCGTGAGGCTAGATTAAGCTAACCTCATGCAGGAAACATTTATACAGGAGTGAACTTTACTCAAAATACCAATGGATTTCATAATTTTTCTACAAAGTTGACAAAAAGTTGTAGGAGTGAAGACAACCCGCAGCCAAACGTCTTCACTCCTACAAAGTTGTTTATGGTGTTTACTCTTAAGCCCTGATGAAGATACTTAGGTGTCGAAACGCGTAGGCTGGTCCATGTCTTAATAAAGGAATTTTTCTACACAAGAGAGCCTCGGTTTTTTTCAGCTCCTCTACCGTTCATGTCCACAAACATATCTGTGTGACCCCTCAGTCGTCCAGGTCTGATCCATTGCAAAAGAAAAATAAAATCTGTCAACTGGACAAAACGTTGTAGGAGTGAAGACGTTTCGCTGCTCATCTAAGCCGCCTCAGACCCAAAGCAAAACAAAGACAACAAAGAGAACAATAGGACTAGTCAGGATGCTAATAGGTGTGAAATCACTCATTAGGGGCTTGAATGACTCTGCTAAGTACGACTCAGGCACAGGGAACACTTAGGGCAGCACAACAGACCGAGCCTACAAACACAAACTGTAAACAATAGGGGTTTTTAGTTTCAGTGTCGTTAGCTCCTCCCCTCAGACAGATATAAGACAGTGTCCAGCAGTGATCTGACCCGAATTAAAGAAGCGGCTTGGATGAGCAGCCAAACGTCTTCACTCCCACAACTTTTTGCCCAGTTGACAGATTGTCTTTTTCTTTTGCGATCCACAAACATGCTAAATCTTACATTTTGTTTTTTCAGATCCAAGAGAAAGGTGCTGGGTCGTAAGGATTCTGGAGACATAAACTCAAAGTCTCGCCTCTGCCTTCCAGCCCCGGTGAACAGTGGTAGTGCGCCCACCATCGCCGCCCCCCCCGCCCCTCCAGTTACCGTCCCGGCCACCCCGGCCTGTGCCGCCGGGGCACAGCGAGTCCCAGTGCCCATCTACCGCAGTGCCAAAAAGTCCAGCACTTCAAATGAGGAATTCAAACTTCTGTTGCTAAAGAAGGGTAGCAGGTCCGACACCAGCTACCGTATGTCAGCAATAGAGATTTTAAAGAGCCCCATCACCCCCAAAACGCCCGGGGAGTCGCTCCACGAAGGGCCCATGAGACAAGCTGAAGAACTGTCCTCGACGCTCCAGGAAGCCGCTTTATCCAACCTGGAACCGGTCCACATCCCCGGCCTCTTCCCCAGAGCGAACACGGAAAGTTTCACCCCCAAAACGCTGCCGATGTCCGCCGCGTCTCGTCAGGGGCGCTCCCGGATCCCCCGTGGCGTTTCACCCCAAAAACGCTGCCGGTGTCCGCCGCGTCTCGTCAGGGGCGCTCCCGGATCCCCCCGGTGGCCAACAGCAGTCGGTACAGCACGCGCAGCCGGCTCTACACCGCGCCCATGCAAGCCATTTCTGAGGGCGACACGGAGAACTCGGACGGCAGCCCCCACGACGACCGCTCCTCCTAATGCCGCCTGACCCGGATGCCCTCCCCTCTCGCCAGTCCTGTCTTTAAAATGGCTCCTCTTCTTCTTCTTCTTCTCCTTCTTCTTTTTAAATCTTTAATAGTGCGTCGCCGGGGCCAGTGAACCCAGTGACACTCTAAATCAGACTGTTGCAAATGTTTATACTTTTTCTATTCAGTCAGTGTAGCGAGACACTGGTTATTTAATGAAAAAGTTAAAATATCTTGAAAATATACTGCATCAAAAAGAATTCTGAAAGAAAACAAAAGTGGAAAAACTATTTTGAATAAACTTTTATAAGAAAATGAAAAAATACATTTTTTAAATAATTAAAATAATGTTTGTGCGCATGTACGAGCACACGCAAATCTACTAATATTTTTACTTGTGTTTTAAACTGTGGGTGAAGGTGTCGTTTAAGAAGCAATTTCTTATAAAAAAAAATAAACATAAAATTTAAAACTTTTTGGCCCAAAGACGAGGTCAAACGCTCAAAGTGAATAATCCTGTTTATTATTTTGTTTATACTAATGAGAGCTCAATAATAAACCAAATTATGTATTAAACTTCATGAGTGGACAGAGGTGAGGTCACCCAGAGTCAATCATCTATATTTCTTCAAACAAATATCAAAAATAACACGATGCATGTATTTTTGTAGAGCCTCAGAACATGATGTGACCTTTCACCCTGGTGCATGACCTCACAGAAGCTCCCCAGGTCCTAGCCCCTCCCACCTTCTCCGTGGCTCCATCGTATTGTCGGATATTTAATCTTTCACTGTGAAAGGTTCAGTGATGTCTGCATCTCGGAGCGTCTCGTGTAGGAACAAGGTCTGTGCCTAAAGGAGCGAGTGGAAGAACAGGGGGATTCTGGACAATCGCACAAAGGCCTTTTATAGAAGTCGATGCTGGACTTGAACCTTAGGCCTGTCACGATAAACGCTACAAACGCTACATCCATTTATCGCTCAGTATATTATAAACGGAACCATCGTTTTTGGGGGTCAGTGTTTATTGTGGGGCTTTTTCTTTGTAGCAGAAATAGGGACATTTTTGGTAATTTTTTTCTGCAATACGATCAGAATATGAAGATCTGAGCTGTAGAAAGTTGAATTTTTATAACTAAAATGACACAAACTAATCACTTACGCGTTGCATTCTTCTATTATTAGTATTTATTTGTAGATTTTGTTTTGATTTGATTTTTATGAATAGTTCTGTTTCACGGTTTGGTTTCAATATTATTGTTTATCGTCTATATTGACTTGGGCGATATATCGACTTGTAGCTGTGTTATCGTGACAGGCCTAATGGATCCAGTCAGAGTCGACTTCCTCTAGTAGATTTAAAACATTTAGGCCAGTTGTGCTTCAGGCTAAAACTGAAAAGTGCATTTCAAAGCAGACACTGTTACGTGCAGTTGGTGACAATCATAGACTGTATATATAAATGGACATAGCTAACCTGCTAGCCGCGCGTTCCAAACAGGAAGTGATCATCGACTCTGGCTCCAATTCACTTTCTATTGAAAAAACATGTCCCCTCTCTCTGTACCTGCTGCTGTCAGACTCATTTTGGTCTTAAATGTTCGTATTAACCCTCTACATGATCCTGGGGTTTTTATTTCACTATTGTGTCTGTAAATCAACATATGAACATTAATAACAGACAAATCAGGCGCCTTCTTCGCTAGCGTTAGCATTAGCAACAGGTTTGATTGACAGCGTTGCTAAGCGCCCGCTCCCTGCTAAACCAGCGGTGCGGACGGGAAGGGGCGTTACCTTCAACAGCCTCGCTCCGGATTGGCTCTTTGGTTGCTATGATACTCGTGGCCAGAATTCCAAATATGTAACTCAGCTCCAAATCGTCCCTGTAGCTGCTCTGGCCTCGACGAGCTTCATCCGGAGCCGAACGCTGTGGTGACATCGCACTCACTCAGTCCACTTCTTTATACAGTCTATGGTGAAAACGCTTTAGAAGGTTTTCAATCGGTTTAGGACGAGAGGGTCATTTGGACGAGTTTCCAAGAGCCAATCTTACTTTTGCACTTCATGATGCTTCAAGACTATTCCTTGAAAATAAAATATTTCTTGTAATGAAATAACGATGTATATTTGTACTAAAACAAAGTCATATCTATATAAAACAACAAGCAGAACTTTTATATCAAACATAACTGAGTGTAGCAAAGAAGAACAGGTCTCACTAACATGAAACTAACCGCTCGCTAACACTTCCTGTGTTGCCTGTCCATAGTCTGCGCCTGTCGGATCAGACGGGCGCATTTGCAGGTGCACTTCAGAACATTAGCTGGAGTGAACCGTGTGCTCATGCCTTTTAAAGTCTCAAACCATTTGTTGGTTTCCTCGTTCTGTGTACGTGCAGGGACCTTCAAAATGTTTACAAAACAAGAACTAAAACGGAAATATTTCATTTGATGATGTTTAATTAGAGGCTGCGTCAGTATTAAGATGTTAGCATTATCAGTAGTTAGCATAGCGTCACAGGCTTGAATTCTCATGGCGTCCAGTTAAAGTTTTGATCGCCCGATTGCCTTTCACAGCCAACAAACCCAGACGTGGTTAACAAATGTTACATTTCCACATTTCTGTGAAGCATAGAATAATATTTGCTAAAAATGTTACTTTAAAATATAACCAGGGTTTGGTAAGATATGAATAAAACATGTAAAGATATTTAACCTGGCAAAAGTCTGATAGAGGTAAAGTTATAAACTGTTTGAAAAGTCAAGTCTGAACTGGGCCTGAGATCTTAAATCCTCCGCAAAAACATTTGGGGGAAGCGTTAAAATTACTACAAATTATTCTATGCGTCATTGACTTTGGAACCTGGGTTGTTTAAGCAGAGACTGTACTTCAAAAGAAAACGTTCACTGTATTCTGTGAATACTTCAGCAAACAAAATACTGTTTATTGTAAATTCATAGATAGATAGAGATAGACAAAATCACAACAGTTTAAAACTCAGCGGATCTGAACTGCAGAACTGACACTGTGCAAGATGGAGGGCGTTAAAAGCTGTGAATTAACATTAAGAATTTTCCATTGATCATATTGCTAAAGCACTTGTTCCTGTTTATTGTTTGATTTGTTGTGTTAACAATAGCATGCAATAAGTAAAGAAAAAAAGAACCAAGAAATGGACCCCATCGTATCATTATGTTCTATTTGAGGGACGTCTCCATGCCACAAGAAGAGATGTTGTATTTTCTGTTGACTTGTCTAGTTCGATAGTGTGTTCGATAGATGTACAAACTGTCTGGCTGATTCTGTTCTGTATAGTCGTGCTCACAAACAAGGGTTAATCTTGTACTGTATATCTCCTACTCACTGGACAATCACACGTCGATGTAAAGAAAACGATGGAGGAAGAATCCACTTTTGGTGCTGGTCCTAAAGTCGCACTGGAGCTGTGAAAGTCGGAAACAGAGAAAGAATCAGCTTCACTAAAGTGCAAACGGAACAATATCATTAACTGACTCCAAATTATGTTTAATTTGATCTAATGAAAGTCATGTATAATTTCCATTCATAAAAGGCATTGACTGTAAATGGTAAACATACTAATGACAAAAATATCAAGGTTTGTTTAGTGTTTTCTATCGGGAAAAATGGTGCAATATCCGACTATTCTGCACCTGTTTATAACTTAACTGCAGCTAAGTCCAAAAAATATTTAGTAATACTAATATTGTAACTCAAATTTAATCTGATAAAGTGAAATATATTTATTTTAACTAAATAAAATGGATTAACACTAAACTTAGTCGCCTTGATACAGTGAAGAACACCGAAGACACGATTTAAAATGTCGACTTAAAATGAGCTCCATGTTTAAAACTAGGACTTATAAGATTTGAATCACTTTTGTATTTTTGTACAAACCTGTAAATATGTTTTTAAAGAAAAAATGTTGAAAAAGCTTTCTTTTGTAAAATAAATCAATAAATGACTAAAAACAAAAACAGCATCTTGACGTTTCTTACTGACGGAACATGTAATGTGACACTTTGCCCACTGGGTGTCAGTGTTTCACTCGCATGACAGTGATGGGACTTTCGGCTCTTTTAGGGGATCCGAATCTTTCTACTAGGTCCACGCTCCGAGTTCACCACCATCTGGGCTCGTGTGGTAGAAAAAAAAAGTCATTTTCGTGCACCCTCTATGCTCCGTGACCGGCAGGGGGCAGCATATTTCCTGAAAAAGTGTCTATTAAAGGAATCGGTGAGTAAAAAAAGTGCAGTGACCAAACGTTCTCAAAACTTAATCAGTAAAAGGGAGATGTA
>JACM01062762.1:0-13037 GCA_000787095.1 Periophthalmodon schlosseri | reverse complement strand
GAAAATGGATGGATGGATGGATTTTTCAAAATACCTGCTCCTTTAACATGCATTCCTCATACTGTATACCGTGAATGGAGAGACAGCTCAGGCACTCAGCTGTCAGTGGTCGTAATGTTATGGGTGGCTCTGTACAGGCACCACTGAATAAGCACATATAGAATAGGACTGAATAAAACAATAGGTGTCTCTTAGCAAACACCAGACTGTCCATAGAGTCACACTGTACCATCCATAGAGGGAAAGTGAACGAGCGACGGTCCCAGAGAAAGTGAATGTAAATGAGCAGAGATACAGGCACAGGCGGGTAGTATTCAGTTACATTTACTTTCAGTTTATTGTACTTTTCTAGCAGCATATATTTACTTCTACTTGAGTAATATTTTTTTATTGAAGTAACAGTAGTCTAAGGTTACTCTTCTCACTGTAAGTCTAAGTGACAATAGCATTATGTTGACAATATGAAATGATCTGAACATTTGCGTTTCTTGCGCCGCTCCTTCAGATATGATTTAGTTTAGTCTCATTTTTGTGTCTAACCTTCGAAAGTACCTGTACATTCCAACATAGACACACATGCAGAACACCTCCAGCGTGATGTCACTGAAAAGTATCAGTATAAGTGTTTAATACATTGTAATCCAAATCAGTACATTATTTAATGCTTTGTCCTTCCAATTACATTCACTTCAAGTTATAAATCAGATGTTACGTCCCGACAGTTTCTCTTTAAGTTACTCTTACTTGAGTAATTTCTTGAACCACTGCTTTGCACTTCTACTTGAGTAATATTATTTTGAAATAACATTAATCTCATTTGAGCACAATTTTTGGCTACTCTGCATATAGGTCATTGGGCAGATGTTCAGAGGAGGTACCCAGACATCTGCAGACTGGGTCCAAAGCCACAAGGAACACATGTGTTGTTCTAATTCTGACTTGGTTTGGTGGGATAGTAATAAATATTTATCACAGAACTGCCTGTTTTGTTGTTTACAAAGAAGCAGGAAAAATCAATAGAAAGGACATGACCCAGAGAAGCATCCCCCACATTTGCATTGCGTTAATATTCATTTAGCCTTTACCTTAGCGCAGACCATAGACTGCGTAAAGAAGTGGACTGAAGGAGTGTATCCCCCGTTGTGTTCAGCTCCAGGAAAATGAAGAATCAAGGCTAGGAGATATAATGGCTAATCTGCAACCAGGGACCATATTTGGAAATCCGAACACGTGTATCATAGCAACCAAAGAGCCAATATGGAGCAAGTGTGTTGAAGCTAACGACCCTTCCTGCCCCCTGCCCGCACCGTTGGTTTGGCAGCTTAGCAACGCTGTCACTCAAATCTGTTGCTAACGCTAGTGGGAGCGAGCTCTGGGAAAGATCGGTTTGTTATTAATGTTCATATCTTGATTTACGGACAAAATAGTGAAATAAAAAACACCAGAATTATGTAGAGTGGATTAATATGAACATTTAAGACCAAAATGATGAGCCTGACAGCAGTAGTTATAGTAGTTACAGTAGTTACAGTAGTTACAGTTACAGTAGTTACAGAGGAGTGACCAGTTTTTCAAAAGAAAGTGAATTAGATTCAGAGCTCAAAGGAACCACTTCACTTCCACGCTGACTTCCTATTCGCAACGCGGCGGCTTGCGGATTATCTATGTCCATTTATTTATTTATGTCCATGTCAATGATGCAGACGTTAGCGTAGCACCGTCTCTTCGCTAGTTCAGTTACCTGGTCTAATCCTAAACCATTTGTCTCAGGTCAGCATCTGTTCAGTGTTTTCAAATGTTATTCAGGTTCTCGCTGCTCTTCAGGTCTGGTGCCAGCAGTAAGTAACCACATCCAAACCACACTCCATATTCATTCACTCGGCTTGTTAGCGTGTCCACTCCGCTCCAGGCAAAGTGCACACAGAGAGCAACAAATTAGCATCACACTGTATGAAAAAATAGTGTTAATATACGGTAAAGAGCTGGCAGCAAAATTTACTTGAACAAAGCTGTGTATTTACCAGTTATGCAGTTATTTTAATAGATCCACGGGTGATCTGGAGTTTTTAAGGAAAACAGTTACTAAGTACTGTGGGTATTTTTTACAGTGTGCTGTCACTCAAGGGAAGGAAGCGACGTTATTAGAGCAACTGGAGTGGCTCTGTGTTTACTATGAGCATGTGAATATAAAGGAGTGATGTCCCGCGGCAGACACAGAGCTACAGCAGCACAAATGGACTGTCGAGATGGTTTAAAGTCCAATAACAAGAGGTAAGATTCACTCGAGAAAAAACAATTATTTGGCCAGGAGCAGCCAAGAGATCATTGTAGAGCTTAAAGACGCTGCACCCTGTGTCAAAATGTGTCTTGCCTCATGACAGATATATTGTATAAGCAGCTCTCCTCTGCATCCTCTGCTCCATCTGACCCTCTCCTCTGCATCCTTTGCTCCATCTGACCCTCTCCTCTGTATCTTCTTCTCCTCTGACCCTCTCCTCTGCATCCTCTGCTCCTTCTGACCATCTGACCCTCTGCATCCTCTGCTCCATCTGACCATCTGACCCTCTTCATCCTCTGCCCCGTCTGACCCTCTCCTCTGCATCCTCTGCTCCATCTGACCATCTGACCCTCTGCATCCTCTGCTCCATCTGACCACAACCACTCCCTCGTCGTGCTGCTTCCCAGGTTTCTCTCATCTCTGAGAGAAACCTCCCATCTTCAGCTCCTGCATTCTGACGGAGCTCTAATCCCATTTCAGTGGATGGCCTCGTGTTAGCGTGATAGCGTTAGCATCTTAGCACTCTCCTGGGGTTAGTGTGACATTTGGAGACCCCCCATCATGGACCCACCCCCCCTGCTGTAGATGTGCTATACTGTTAAAACAAGTGGTTGGCTGGCACCCTCTCCTCACAGCTCAAAGGTCTTGGGTTCAATTCCCGGGTTTGTGTGGGCTTCTGTATGGAGTTTGCATGTTCTCACTGTGTCTGTGTGTGGTATTCCCCCATCAACACAAAACATGCACAATAAATACATATTCAGAATACTATATAACTTTAGGTAACTATTCTGGTATAGTTACTATTGCATTTAATGGTATTCAAAGAGAGGTACTTTCCTAAAATCAGTATAGTTGTAGTTGATTATAGATAGATTATAAAGATTTATATGGGACAATAGCAGAAAGGAGAACAAAGTGAGTTAGCTGAAGATTTGGTAGTTTGGTATTTGGTGTGTAAAAAGGCAGATTAAACTTATAATTCACAAGTTTAAAGGTCCTATATTACACAAAATTGACTCTTGTGAGCTCTAAGCCATGTTATAATGCTGTTATCTCCTCAAAAACATACCCGGAGTTATGTTTGTTCCAGTCACACATGTTTGAGTAATGCTACATTATTAGTCTGTCTACATCTCGAAAGCTCCAAATGCTCTGTTCACCTTGTGATGTCATGAAGTAGTAGTTTTCATGTTAACAACTATATTTTACCTTTAGCTCAGCAGAGATGGGCAATTCCAGGGCTGCAATCATCCAAATGATTCTAGTGAAGGTGTATGGAGTTTAAAAACACAGGGGAGCATTTCTTGTATTTATGACATCACAAGGTGGAACAGAGTGTTTTCCATTAGGGAGAAGAACTCAGCCTAAATATGCAGGATTTGAACTCCAAACACACTCCAGGTGTGTTTGTGACGAGGAAACAACATTATAACATGGATCAGAAAATACAGTATGGGCCTTTTAATCTGTAGTACTTTTTTCTGCATAAATAGTTAGTTTTCCATGAACTCCTGTGCAGTGGTGCAGTTTGGGTGAGTTACACAGAGATACGTCATAGTTTAGGCTCCAAACTGCATGCTTTCTAAATCCTATGTTGCATTTTGTACAGCATAATGTGGATGTATGTGAAGCATTTGGAATAAAGTACTCTGAGTTGTCTAGGAGATGTATTGCAGTTTAAATAGCAAGTACAATAGATGTTGTTTACTATTGAGAGCGCAGAGCTAAGTCAGTCCTGTATTTTACTAGAAAAACAACGAGCCATGGGGGTAGTGGAGCGTGACAAGAAGGAGAGAGGAGAGAGAGTAAATGAGAAACGTGCTACACCCCAGAGGCAGCAAGGAGGCACGGGAAGGAAGCAAAAGAGGAGGCAAGGAAAGGAGACAAGCAGCCAAGGACACAGGGCAAAGTGTAAATATGTGCTATGCCCCAGAGGCAGCAAGGAGGCTTGGGAAGGAAGTAAAAGAGGAGGTAAGGAAAGGAGACAAGGGAGCAGTGTGAGTATGTAAATGTGCTACGGCCCAGAGGCAGCAAGGAGGCACATTAGGGAAACAAGAGGAGGCAAGGAAAGGAGACAAGGAGCCAAGGAAAAGGGCAGTGTAAAAATGTGCTACGGCCCACAGGGTTGCAAGAAGGTATGGAAAGGGAGCAAAAGAGGATGCAAGGAAAGGAAACAAGGAACCATGTGAAAATGTGCTACGCCCCATGCAAGAAGGCATGGGAAAGGAAGATAAAGAAGATCTAAGGAAAGGAAACAAGGAACTAAGGGTCCAGGGAGAAGTATACAGAGGAAGCAAGGAGGCATGGGAAAGGAAGCAAGAAGGAGGCAAGGAAAGGAGACAAGGAACCCAGGAACCATGGGAAAATATGCTACGCCCCAGAAGCAGCTAGAAGACATGGGGAAGGAGTCTAAAGAAGATGCAAGGAAAGGAAACAAGGAACCAGAGAGAAGTATCCAAATGTGTTACGGCGCAGAGGCACCAAGGAGGCATAGGAAGGAAGCAAAAGAGAATGCAAGGAAAGGAGACAAGGAACAATGGAACCATGGGAAAATGTGCTACACCCCAGAGGCCGCAAGAATGCATGGGAAGGAAGCAAAATAGGAGGCAAGGAAAGGCGACAAGTGAGCAGGGCAAAATATATAAATGTGCAACGGTCAAGAGGCAGCAAGGAGAAAGGGAAAAGAAGCAAAAAAGGACATGAACAAAGGAACAAGGAACCATGGAACAATGGAAAAATGTGCTACACCCCAGAGGCAGCAAGGAGTCACGGGAAGGAAGCAAAAGAGGATGCAATGAAAGGAGACAAGGACCCAAGGGACCAGGGCGAAGTGTAAAAATGCTAATATGTTTGACAATTACAAGAGAGCTACAAGCACAATTACAGAAACACAGAGACATGAGACTCAGAGCTGGAGGGAGGAGGGGCTTCAGATGCTTCATTATGGAGCAATTAAATGAGTTTGGCAAATAAATAAAATGGTACGTTTGAAAAAGACTACTTACTCTTCCTCTTTAAAGAAGGAGTATTATGCAAAGTTGATTTTGTCTGGAGCTTTGTACCATGTTTTACTGTTCCCTCTTCAAAAACATGCCTGAACAGGTTTTATATTTGCTGGGGATCAGAATACACTCTCTTTACAAAGGTGTGGGTCTGATCAGTGGTGAATCTCCCCGAGTTCCAATGGGCCTGATTGACAGGTGGATTACCCAATCAGGGCCACGCATGGTCCGTCCATATCAAAACAAATATGGCTGCTTACGATGAAGAAAGAAAGGAAAAAAACATGACAGGTGACTGAAAAACATGGCAGATTTCTGCAGAATCAGTGAGCAGAGCACTAAACTGCGTTAATCTGATTTTGTTTGTAAATGATGGGTGACCAATGAGCTCCTTTGTTTCACATGCGTCACTGACAAAAACAAATCTGACTGGACGATCATGTTTGGTTTTGGCTCGAGATGCGACGGAGGGTGTGGTGACCAGTCGGGCATCCCTCCGTAGAGAAAATACTGAGAGATATCAGTCTGGACTTACCAGGCAAGTTTTAGATGTCATCCATGCATGTTTGAGTAATCTAGTGATCTCTCTTGGGCACTATTCGACCCCGCTTTAGATTCTGACAATACACTACAGCTTGACAAACCTGATGCGATGTGCAGTAGCTTCATTAATGGGATGATTGTGTTGTGATGTCCATTCCATTCACTGTCTCTGAAGGGACAGTGAATGGAATGTTCCACAGTACGACATTAAATTTGTCTATTTCCACGGAGACAAGCATGACACAAGCAAGTTTGTTCACCAAATATTTATCACGTGCCCACTCCACTCAGATCAGGAGTCTAACCCGTAACCTCTTTACTGAGAGGAGGAGACAGGCTAACCACAAATGAAGCGTCTTACAGTTTATCATGTATTACCACACTAATTGCCTTGTATCTTGAGTAATTACATCTCTAATGGTCAGTCTATAATTTAGCACTCAGATGTGTAAAGCTCCTCATTAGACCCTCTTGTGTCTGAAAATGTTGTTGCTGTTTGGGAGATGTTGATGAACTCTTAAAGAGACAGTAACACGTGTGAAATTACAGGATCAGCCATGTGTTTGGACTCTCATTACTCTAATAACAGAGAAAACATCACATCAAATACAACCACAGATTTTACGTCAAGATGTAGCGGAAGAAGATGGTGCAACTTACAAATACAAAGATGCATTTAACAATATTCATTTCCAGAACATAAACTATAGCGACGTTTTAACGCAAAAAAAAGTCAAAGCCTCTGCTCCAAACCACATGCTTTTACTAACAGAGGATTGGCTGCAGACTTCTCCCTTAAAAACACACAAGATGAGCACTGACCTTTAGACGTGGCTGAATCTTGACTTAAAATTTGATAGTGCTGATCACAGTAAAAAAGACTATATCAGGATTAAACCAAGACTAAACAATATCTATCAGGAGAAGAGGAATGCAGGCATGAAGCAGGACTAAAGCAGGACTAAAGCAAGTCTAAACCAAGACTAACTTTAGATCTAGAGTAGGTCTAAACTTGGATTACATCAGGTTTAGACCCATAGACCGTACATATACATGGACATAGCTAACGCGCTGGCTGCCACATTCCAATTAGGAAGTGAGCGTGGGCATGAAGTGGTTCCTTCAAGCTCTTGTTGCAACTGACTGCAGATGTTCGTATTAACCCGCTCTACATGATCCTGGTGTTTTTTTATTTCACTATTTTGTGCCTCGTCATTTTGGTCTTAAAATGTTCATATTAACCCGTCCTACATGGTGTTTTTATTTTGCTATTTTGTCCGTAAATCAAGATATGAACATTAATCACAGACAAATAAGGCGCCTTCTTTCCTCAAGGTTGCTCCCGTTATCTTTAGCAACAGGTTTGATTGACAGCCTCGCTGGTACGTGCCCGCTCCCTGCCAAACCAGTGGTGCAGGCGGGAGGGTTTGTGTAACTTCAACCACCTCCCTCCCGATTGGCTCTTTGGTCCGCGCTTGGATTTCTAAATATGGTCCCTGGTTGCAGATTAGCCCCTATAACTGCTAGCCTCAGTGCACTTCATTTGGCTGGAGTGACGTCACACTTGTATAATTCAGTCTGCGCTTAGACCACATGTTAAACAGGACAGAGGACAGAAGCTCTGAAGCAGGACTACTGTGGCCATCACAACACCTGATTCACTTGATTATAAACCGTAGAACAGTAGATACCAAACTTAGAGTGGCCAAACGACCCAGTGTCCCATGTGGACAGCGTCCCATGGCCCTGTGTCCCCTGTCCCAGCAGATTTATCCAAAACCATTGATTTCTCCCTGTTGTATATAAGAAATGTCCCAGGTGTGTCAGCAGTGAAGAGGACAATTTATTTGTTTAGCTAAAATACAGAACGCCGTGCTTGAAAATGACCATAAGGCAAAAAACGCACTCTGTTACACCAACAGATGTCCCTCAGATTATGACTGACCCACAAGTGAGTCGAGAATGGACAATTTTATTTATACCAACCGTCCCAACTTGGGTGTGTCCCAGTTTTGAATACTGAAAATCTGGTCACTCTAACCAAGCGAGCGCCAAGCACTGTCTAATTGTAAAAGATTTAATTAAATGCATTGCGGAATTAAGAGCCATGCATCATTAAAATCAGTTTGGGATGAGAGCTTGTCGTCAGTCTCCTCATTAACAGCACCTCCCACTGTCCAACTGTCTTCAGACTGAGTCAAACACAAAGATGACTTTAACCTTCCCCATCTATATTAAACACTGAGGTTCAGACCTATAGGAGGTCGTGGTGTCATTTGAATCTTATTAATTAAAAGTCATTTAAATGTAGCAGGTGGAAGTCTAATGTATTATTTATATCCATTCTTCCAACAGTCCTCTGCAGTGGGACCTAGTGCATTCACTTCATGATCGTGTTACCGTGACGATAATCCACATGAAATACACAGACTCAACACTTGAATATTAGATGAGCTACAAATGAATGGTTCAGATCACAGCGAGAGACAGGAGGAGACTACTACTGCTACTGCTACTACTACTGCTGTACTCAATCACTGTACTCAATCAAGAAATGAGTAATACGTTGCGTTCATGTTCTATATTTGATGATGTCCTAATTTCAGTTAATTTTATATAACACAGTTTTTGAAAAAAATCTCCAAACTTATGATCCACAAATGTTTGAACCTCATCATTATTTGCTGGAACTGGCTCCACAAACTTGTCATATTAATCTTATGGCTTAAAGGGGATTTACTGGGGAAAAAAATCATTTCACTTTTGTTTATTTATACTGACAGAGACGACATTGAACATGCTGCCAGTTTTGTGGATGTGGATAGGCCCAGTAATTACAGAGATATTAACCATAAACCAGGTCAACAAGTTAAAGAGCAAATTCCACTATAGAATTCTGCCCTGTCCAGCTCAGTTTAAATCATAGACACATAGCTAACCCGCTAGCTGCCGCATTCTAAATAAAAGTGAGCATGAGCGCACTTCGGCTTCATCGACTTTTTATTGAAAAATCATTGCCGCTCTCTCTGTAACTGCTGCTGTCAGGCTCGTCATTCTGACCTTAAAATGTTCATATTAACCCACGCTACATGATCCTGATTTTTATTTTGCTATTTTGTCCGTAAATCAAGACGTGAACATTAATAACAGACAAATTTGGTGCCTTCTTTCCCCGAGATTGCTCCCACTAGCCTTAGCAACAGGTTTGATTGACAGCGTTGTTAAGTGCTAAACCAGCGGTGTGGGCGGGAAGGGGCGTTACCTTCAACAGCCTTGCTCCTGTTTACCTCTATGGTTGCTATGATACTCGTGCTCGGAATTCCAACTCTGGGACTCGGCTCCAGATTAGCCCCTATAACTGCTAGCCCCGATGAGCTTCTTTTGGCTGGAGCTGAACGCTATGGGTGACGTCACACTCACTTAGTCCACTTCTTTATACAGTCTGTGTTTAAACTAATCTAAAAATGTGATGTCACATGAACACAACTTATTCCACATATTAGATTTTACTTTCAAAGCCCAAAGAAAGTCAGTGAAACAAAACCAACTTCAGGCCACACTCACCCGGCCATGACAATGAAGAAGTCCAGTCGGTTCCACGTGTCGCCAAGGTAACAGCGCTGTCCGAAAATCCCCAAGGCGAGCATTTTAACCACCATCTCCAACGCGAAGAACATGTAGATGAACGCGTCAAAGGCCTAAAGTCACAAACAAACAAATAAACAAGTTTTTAGTGGTAGACTTTGAGATTCGTTTAAAAGAAGACATATTGTGCTTGTGTCTGCTATATAGTTGTAGTCTATGTTATAATTTGGACATTTTAAATCGCAATATTCATCTAAAACGACTTAATAAAAGAAACAAGTCCGCTGACTTGCCCAGTGGGAGCAGACGTCGCCGTAAACATCATCACAACAAAGCGTCACATGCTGTTGGCCCCTCCTTTGACAGCTGCACATCACAGTAGCAAGCAGAGGATTTTTTTGATCATTTGTACCAAAATGACTACACGACACTGCCGATTCCTACGCGTATTACAGATAAAGAAAATAAAACTGGAGAAGGAAGTAAGTACAGAGCAGTGGGCGTGTGCTGAAGGCGGCAAAAACAGAGTTAGATCGGAGCAATAATGTCTTGAAAACAGGAGAAAAAAGATCACTCAAACATGTATGAATCACTCTAACAACTACAACTACAACAACTTCAGAGCAGAAATGAGAAGAGAACAGGTATAACATGATTAGATTTCCTTTAACAAAATAATTATAAATGCATAAAAAGTTACTCTCTTTTGCCCAATCTGGGAGATGTCCAGAACTGAAATGGACAGTCAATCTTAGACGTCTCAATTATCGGAATTTATATATTCATTTACTAGAAGAAAGCAGCAGCTACGGTGGCCCTGCAGGGACAGCTCTCATTTGTCTGTCCATCTCTCATTTAATTCCCACACTCTCTCTGTCAGATCTCTATTCTCTTAAACAAAGTCTACAGAAAAATAATTAGTTTGAGCAATAATCGTGGTTAAGCCTCGTATCGACCTCCTGACTGAGCCCCTCTTTAATCAAGCGTCTAATTAAAACTGCAGCAGAGCAAAAAGACCACAGGAAATCAAAGATGGCGGCGCGCTAATGCCTGCTAGTGCTGCTGGAGCAAAAAGCCAGATTAGCCTTGCTCCCTTTGTGTGTGGGGGGGATTAGCTACGATGCTACAGTGATGCTACAAAGATGCTACATGCTAAAAAAGTAAAGTTATTTAAATTTTGAATGTAATTTCCAGTAGTGGTGTCACGATACTAAAACTTTACTAAAAAATTTTGATTGGCCTACTCAATACCAACTCCGAGACCACAATGACAATAAAAACACATCTTTATTTAGACAATAGGTTGTGATTTTCAATATTAAATCATAGCACGTTCTTTTATATTCCCATGTGGCCTTATTTCTGTGTAATCCCAGTCGTCTAGGTAGGTCCATGGGCGTGTACTCGTCTATGTGTCTTATACTTGTGAATGTGACCTTTTTAGTATCAGTACTTGCTCAAATGAGGATCTAGTTTTGATACTAGTTTTAGTATCGATTAGTAACTGATTTTCAATACTTTTGATGACCCTAATTTTAATGAGATTTAAGCTACTTTTCCCAAATACCTAGTATTACTTAGTATTTTCTAGGATCACTACTTTGCACTACTTGAGTACTAATATTTTGAAGTACCATATTTTCCAGAGTATAAGTCGCACTGGAGTATAAGTCGCACCAGCCAAAAAATGCATAATAATATAAAAATCCCTTTTCCAGAGTATAAGTCGCACTGGAGTATAAGTCGCACCAGCCAAAAAATGCATAATAATAATAAAATTCACATATAAATTGCATCTGAGTATAAGTAGCACCCCCGGCCAAACTATGAAAAAAGTGCGACTTATAGTCCGGAAAATGTGGTAACTTTATTCTTACTTGAGTACAATTTAGGACAATACCCCCTTCTGACTATTTGCACTGGCATCACTGCTTGAAAACTACTGATTTAGCTGAGAATTCCCTTGACATTTCCCGCTCCCTCGCTCCCTCGCTCCCTCACTCCCTCTCTCCCTCTCTCCCTTATTCCTTGTATCTTCTTTAGACAAGTGCGAGGCTCCGTTTGTGGATAAAACGTCTTAAACAAAAACGTGGGCGACTCTTTGAAGCTCTAAGTGGCTTAAGTTAAAAATAATTCTCTGCTGAGTGCTGCGAGCGCCGCCATGTTTTTCACTTTAAATACCACGTCGCTTCAAGGCACCAAGGCTTGTTAGACGCTCTTATTCTGACAGGGTTAATGAAAGCTGTGCTCTTATTTTGAAAGGGTTAATAATCACAACATGACTCTACTTTGGTGGTTTATAAAGGAGAAGATATTGGTATTTAAATGTTACGTGTTTTTAGGTCAACAACTGTTAGCTGTTAAAGACATGTTGTGATAACGGTCTGAAGGGGGAGTGACTTCGCATGGAGAGCAAAGGGAGGGGGGAGCGACAAAAACGAAAGTGAAACTTATAAAACATGTTATTACGTTGTTTTCTGCGAATACAGCATTTTCAAAACAATACAGTGATCTGATGTTATGTGTTAGCAGTTAATAGCCCATAGAAGTAAAATATCCCTTTTTTAAATAATGCAATACAGAAGATGGCATAGACATTAGTAGTTGCTGGTGCCATAGTAGTTAGCGCCTTCTCCTCACAGCAAGGTCTCTGGTCCAATTCCCAGCACATGAGGACTTTATATCTGGAGTTTGCATGTTATAGATTATAGATGAAGTACATTTATTTCCCTGTCGCTCCTCTCCGCGTGACATAAATCCCACATGTGCTGTACATGTATGGGATTAGCATTAGCCTTCGCGCTGCTCCTGTCTGCTCCTCTGACTCTGCACCTCTGGCTCTGCTCCTGTCTGCTCCTCTGACTCTGCACCTCTGGCTCTGCTCCTGTCTGCTTCCAAATGTCCAGATTATAACATAATGATCCACAGAATGATCCACAGGTGTCATAGATTATAACTATATAGCAAACACAAGCACAATATGTCTTCTTTAAACTGTCATCATTCTCTCTCTGTGCATTTGTGGGCATCCAACATGGTGGAGTGGTCCGAGTGTTTGTTGCTATGAAAAGTCCTGATCGAGCGAAGGATTCTGAGAAGCGGAGGGCGGAAGGGCGATCGAGAAGCTAAAACCAGAGAGATCGAATGTGTTCATACAGAGATGGTCAAGTATAACCACAGGAGGGAGAGAGGGAGGGAGGAGAGAGTGAGGAGATAGAGAGAGGGAGGGGAGAGGAGAGAAGGGAGGACAGAGGAGGGAGAGACAGAGGGAGGAAAGAGAGAGAAGAGAGAGGAGAGAGTGAGGAGAGAGCGAGGGTGTCCACACAGAGAGGGTCAAGTATAACCACAGGAAGGAGAGAGCGAGATGGGGGGAAGGGGAGGAGAGAGAGAGAGAAGGAGGAGATAGAGAGAGGGAGGAGAGAAAGGAGGGAGGAGAGAGAGACAGAGGGAGGGAAGAAACAGAGAAGAGAGAGGAGAGAGCGAGGGTGTCCACACAGAGAGGGCAAAGTATAACCACAGGAGGGAGAGAGAGAGAGGGAGGGAGGAGAGGAGAGAAGAGAGGGAGGGACGAGAGAGAGACAGAGGGAGGGAAGAGACAGAGAAGAGAGAGGAGAGGAGGATGAGAGAGG
>KN472190.1:20726-30915 GCA_000787095.1 Periophthalmodon schlosseri | reverse complement strand
GGGAAAGAGACAGAGAGGGGAGGGAGACAGATAGAAGGGGGGAGAGAGAGAGAAGAACAGAAAGAGAGGAGGGAGAGAGAGACAGAGGCAGGGGAGAGAGAGAGGGGAGGGGGATAGAGAGAGGAAGTGGAGAGAGAGCGAGAAGAACAGAAAGAGAGGAGAGAGGGAGACAGCGAGAGAGGCAGGGGAAAGACAGAGGGGAGGGGGATAGAGAGAGGAAGGGGAGAGACAGAGAGACAGAGAAGAACAGAAAGAGAGGAGGGAGAGAGAGAGACAGGGGAAAGAGAGAGGGGAGGGGGACAGAGAGAGAGGAAGGGGAGAGAGAGAGAAAAGAAAAACAGAGGGAAAGGGAGAGAGAGAAAAGAGAGAGGAAGGGGAGAGAGAGAGAAAAGAAGAAAAAGAGAGGGAAAGGGAGAGAGAGAAGAGGGGGATGGAGAGAGAAAAGAGGAAAACAGGAGGAGAAAGGGGAGGGACAGAGCGAGGGCGAGAGAAAAAGAGAGGAGGGGGAGAGAGAGAGGAAAGAGAGGGGGGGAGAGAGAGGGAGTGAGTGAAGAAGAAGAGAAAGAGAGAGAGAGGGAAGAGGAAAACAAGAGGAGAAAGGGGAGGAGAGAGAGAGGGAGAGAGAGAATGAGATGAGGAGGAGATAGAGGGGGGGAAGAAGAGAAAGCGAGGAGGGGGGGAGAGAGAGAAAAGAAGAGAAAGAGAGGAGAGGGAGAGAGAAGAGAGACAGAGAGAGAAGAGAGGAGAGACAGATGCAAAAGAGCAGAGAGAGAAATAAGGTGATAAGAAAGAGAGGGGCATCTGCGTGAGAGAAGAAAGAAAGAAATGGAGAGAGAGCGGAAGATGGGGGGAGATAAGAGAGGGAGAGTGAGGACAAAAGAGAGGGAGGGGAGACTAGAGAGAGGCAGAACCAGAGAGACAGAATGAGAGAGAGGAAATGAGTCAGGAGAGAGGGGAGCGAGAAGAGGAAGGAGTGGAGAGAGAGTGTGAGGAGGAGAGAAGAGAGAAAGAAGGAAGCGGGTGGACAAAAGAGGAGTGGGAGTGGTGAAGGCTAACCACTGCGAGAGCAATGAAAAGAAGAGAGTCTGAAGCAGAGCTGATCAATACAAACTCACATTGCACAGAGGTAAAGAACAGGGCATTATTTTAAAGGCCAAGTACTTGATTTTTTTCCCCATGTGTTTAAGCCAAATATGCCTTACCCCAGTACAGATATTTTGTGTGAGTATCTTTGAAGTCAAAATAAGTCCACTGTGTTCTGTCTTCATCTAGTTAGTCAGCATTTTATTGTGCAAAAATCAGGAAGTGTGTTGTTAGCATGCTAGTTGCCCTTATAAGCTCATCACGGTGAATAATTAGGATGCTCAGAATGTATAAGATAAGTGAGGAATAAGTTTGGACCACTGCAAAACGTCTAAAATGAGCTAGTTCTGTTTTTCACGTTTTTAAGACAGTAGAAATCAAGTAGGTGGAAGGTCTGCCACCTGCTTGTCTCCATGGAGATGTCATTGCGTTGCCTGGAATGTTCCACAGTACGGCGTTATGCTTATCGAGCACTATGGATACAAGCACCGGGACAAGTTACATTTCAGATCTGTGGAGAAGCGACCCCACTCACAGTAAAAATGTTTGGTTTTGAGATATAAAAACACCAGTTATTTACTCGGGACCTCGGGGAAAGAAGGCAGCTGATTCGACTGTTATTAATATTCATATCTTGATTTACAGACACAATAGCAAAATAAAAATACCAAGATCACGTAGAGGGGTTAATACGAACATTTTAAGACCAAAATGATGAGCAGCGTTTACGGAGAGAGGGGCGACGGTTTTCCAATGTAAAGTGAATTGAGTCGATGGAGCCCAAAGCTCACCCACGATCACTTCCTATTTGGAACGCGGCAGCTGGCAGGTTAGCTACGTCATTTATGTATACAGTCCATGATCTGAACGTACCAACATCCGACATCTCGGGTACTGTGGCTGAGAAGGGCCCGTCGGGGAAGGTGGGCGGGTTGTCGTTGACGTCCTGGACTTTGATGATGAACTCGGACTGCGTCTCTATGGAGCGGTTGGTGCGCCTGTCCACGGCTCGCGCGTGGAGGACATACTGGGCTTTGGTCTCCCGGTCCAGGCTGACGGGAGCGTGTATGTCCCCCGTCTCCTCGTCTATGGTGAAGAGGGAACCAGCGCCCTCTCCAGACAGGATGTAGCGCACCGAGCCATCGCCTTTGTCCGAGTTGGAGTGGAGCTGGTGGACAAAAGGACGATATTAGTAAGAACGACAGGTACAACAATCATTACAAAAAGAATTTAAAGCAGACCTATTCTGCAAAATCGACTTTTCTGAGCTTTTAACCATGTTATAGTTGTTTCCCCTTCTCATTTACCATCTTGAAGTTGTATTCAGAGTGATTCAAGCATGGTTAAGTAATCTTTATACTCCTGTATTCAAGATGTAATTGCTCCAATCTACGCCCGTTTTCACCGCTACCAGCATTATTTTCTTAACCGGTGCGTAGGATTCAGCAGCGTCGCGTAGTAAATTTGGTTCAAATGAAAAAAAAAAATCTGCTGCTCGCTAGCTTGATCTACAGCTATCTACTGGTGGTGCCGACAGCTGCACGGGTCTTTGTTGCGATGACGTTTACGGCGACGTCAGCTCCCATTGGCACCTCAGTTTTCCAAAGGCTGGTTTATAGTCCAGCGTCTGGCCCCGCTCAGCTGAGAACTGATATCCTCATGCAGACCTGAACCATATGAGCATGGGAATCCAAGCTATTTAATTTGCATTCATTATTTGTTATTGATTTACTGTGACAAACACGTCGCATTATGCTCATACGCAGACATTTCTGTGACCAACTTCAGCATCTCCAAGCTGTTTTTAATCAGTTATCCATATAGTCCTTGTGGATCAACCGATCACAGAACTTGTGATCGGCGGAAATTCAACACGTAGTAACTTTTCGAGCGAGGTGCACGTACATAGCACGTACACGGCACGGCAAACACCTCAAGCTTTCTGATTGGCTTGTTTCTTTGATTGAATCGTTTTAGATGAATATTGCGATTTAAAATGTCCAAACTGTAACATAATGATCCACGGATGTCTTAGATTATAACTATATAGGAGACACAAGCACAATATGCCTTGTTTAAAGTGTATTTAGTGACAGAGCGGTAATCAGTGCTGCCACACCCTCACAAGACAGAACATTCCAACACTGTCTATAGCGTAAAGTTGATATAGACGGCAGGTCAGAACTGTATGGTATAATTTAACTGTCAAAATGCAGACATGCAGAAATGTTGACCTGGTTTATATCTATGTAATTATTATTCAAAGTCTTCTGTCAGCTCAAATGAACTAGCAATAGCTTTGAAAGGGACTGTCATTATTCACTCACAGAGGCACGTTTGTTGTCAGTTCACTGCAGCGATTAATGGAAATAACCGTGTTGACATTTTGTACTACTGACTTAAAAACGCACGGTTAATGTGATTTCTAACAAAGATAGCAGAATTATTCAATCAAAATGTTATTCCCCATCTAGCCTGAAGTCAGCGTATGTTTACCTAAAAGTGGGACTGAACTCCGCCCACATCCACAATTCAAATAGAGCTGCTAAACTGGGCGGCACCTGTAGGACTAAAGGGGAGAGTTCATTTAATTTACAGGCTGGAGCAGAGAGGAGACTAGAGGAAGCGGAGAGGAGAGCGATGCCATCTAAGCAACCCGAGCGTAGCAGAGCCGAACTGAGGCCAACTTTATCCAAACGTGGAGTGATATCGCCGCGGCAACAGCCAGTCAGTGAACACCTTTTGACAGACGCGCGTGAGGTACTGGTCGAGATACTAAAGTCGCGTAGTTAACTCCCCGTAGAGGGCTGGAGATAACACACGATATAAGAAACAGTGTCACTGATCTAACAGAAACACCTGGCTGTAATCACGGGAGTCCTGTGTGAACTACTGGAAACTGCAGACGCCACTGAAGGCAGCGCAAACTTAGATTTAGGTGTTTTTGAGCAGAAAGCTGCAAATTAAGTTGCCAAAGTTGCCAAAAAATGACAAGGAACAGTAGATACGGCTATATTATTTTACATTTTTTTTTATTTTAGTGTTTAGTTCCACTTTAAATCGTATCGTATGTATTGTAGACATCTAAATTTACAATAGAACTGATTGTTTGACTAATCGAAAAACGAATCGCTGACGAGTCCACTACTAAAGTAACCCATAGTTGCAGCCCTAGTATGGAATGCATGGTGTGGCTAGTAGCCTTTGAATCAAATACACCGTTATATAGTGAAAGTCATGACAGAAATCATACTCTATAATCTATACTCTAAAATAAACTGTCCTTGTTTTTGGACTGCCTAACGGAACTATCAATAGATTGTGTTTCTTCTTTCCACCCTCGATAGACTTCTGAGATAGAGAAGGATCCCTCTGACTGACAGATATTTCAAACTCCCGCTTGTACTTTTCCAAACGTGGTGTTAGCAGTAAGAAGACGACACGTGCTAACGCAACAGCTGCACATCTGGACTTTGGACAAATGAGGGATTACACCAACTAGCTCCACAGACACGTGGAGACCTGCAGCTTGGTTTATGGATCCAGTGTTTGGGGATCATGATTTTACGCAGTTAACATGGACTGCGTTAGCAAAGATGTTGGGTTAGGCAGTATGAAAAAAGAAAATACACTTACATTTTGCTAAACTATGAGTCATTTAACCAGTAAATAATGTCTATAATGGAGCAGATTCGAGATGATAAAAAGTGAAAACTGAAACCAACTGATTCTAGAATTTGCTAAAAGCCTTTTCTCAGATGGGGTCAGGAGATTATAATTAAAACTATATAAACTATGGTAACGCTATATAATAACTACACTTGAATTAATTAACTTATAGGGAGAGACAATAGAGATAATAATGTTGATAAAACCCTATACCACCAAAACCTGCTGTACAATTTCAAGGTCCTCTTCCAAGCGTATAGAACGTTGTCACGTCTTCTGAAACTGACGAAATTATATTATCTTCCCGATTAAACTATTAATTATGAGAAATATCCTGAAGGAAAATCTACAACCGTTCGCCTGTCCCCATCTCAACAGAGTTTAATTTGAACGCTCAGAGATAGAATGTTTTCTTTTCTTTTCCTTTTTTTCTACAAAGCTCCTGTCAGTCCCCGAACGCATCGTGTAGATTCATTTACAGATAGGTTATCATCACAGAAGACATCCGCAGTCACAGCGATGGGACGGATAATACCGCTCTGCTGTCAATCAAACCAGATCATACCACAAGATTATGTTAGAACGATTTAGAATCAAAGTTAAAGTGCAGAGGACAAGTTAGACAACACCAAACATTTCAGATTTCCACAATAAATCCTGCATAGTTTTTCTGTATGTACATGGTGTCCATGAAGTCTCTTTGCAATTTAAACATTTTATTACAAAGGCAAGTGGTAAGATATATTAATTAGATTTGTTCTGTCGTACTCGGTGGTTATAAAAGTTTTGAATCACACTGGAGTCTGCATGTTCGTGAGTTCCTCAATCAAACATTTCCAGACCGTTGGATTGGAAGGGATGGACCAATTCCACGACGTTCACCGGATCTCACACCTCTGGATTTCTTTCTACGGGGCTATGTTAAAGATATCGAGTATCGAACAAAGATACCGGACATTACTGAACTAAAGCAAAAGATATAGATGAGATTGCAACCACTGATGAGGCCATGCTACAGCGAACAGGGCAAGAAATCCAGTACCATCTTGACGTGCTTCGTGTGACTAATGGTGCCCACGTAGAGGTGTAATAAATGAGGTAAAAAAGCTGTGAAGGATTGTGTCAGAGTAAACACTCATTAACACAGGTCACTGTCTAGTGGGTACAGAGCTGTAAGTATGGAGAGCCACTTTTAAGGTAGCGGCCTCCTTAATATGGAAATACAAATCTAACTTTAAATAAAAAAATTAATAAATCATATGAATTTATTCCTTAAAATAAAGACGACATTGAGTTTAATCATAAGGTTTTCCGTACTGATTATACTCCAGGTTCTTACGCACAGAAGCAGACAGCACAATGCACTTTCTGAAAATGGACATTAAACACTTAGACGATACCAGTGTAAAAAATAAAAAAAACATACCGGAAACTTACCAACTCACCAACCAGTACCTCCTATGGACATCCCAACACTGCACACGAACTTTCAATAGTAAGAACACTTTTTTGACAAGACCAGCGCACAAGAAGAAGGCAGAAATGTAATGTGAAATAATAAATATAATATGTGAAAAAAATCGGGATGGAAGGGCGTCCCAACTTTCACGCACCTGTGACACAGGTCTGAAGAAGTCGGACTGCAGATGGCGCTGTCGTCCTACTGCTCCAAGTAGGAAGACAGCCCCAAAATCTGTTTAAATCAGCTGAGCAGACACGTCACAGCAACATCACGTGACACTTCTGGGGAAGGCGGCCCAAACTGTCAAGGTATGGAATAAATAGAAGTCGGTGTGATGTGACGTTGGTGAACGAGTCGGCTCTTTTGAATGGTTCCCGGTAACGTGAACGGTTGGAACCGCATCTCATTTTTTAAAAGAACCAAATCTTTTTCTTTGTCATTTTTATGCATTTTTACACTGATTAACTCCAAACCAACATAAGAATCAGCACAAAAGCAGAGCAGGTGACACAAGTGAGAGATTTATGCACAAAAAACCTATTCAGCATCATCATAATAATAATAATGTCTGTTTTTAAGTTATCATTATTATAACAATGGTAGTGCAACTACTTTATTTTGATTATGCTTAATTTCAAAAGGTAAACACACTTCCACTCACAGTTTGAACCATTTTAAACAGATCTTACTCTTGGCTTCTTGGCTTGGCTTCCGTCATATAAATAAATATAAAAAGAGCCAGTCTTTTCAACTTTCTTAGAAAGGAATGGATTCAAAAGATTCGGATCCCAAGAAAGAGCCGAAAGTCCCATCACTAATAAGAATCTGGAGTATAAAAGGGTAGCTCATTGTATTTAAAGTAGAAATTTAAAAAAGTTCTGCCTACATGGGTCATGGTGTTCCATGACTCAGAGGCTCAGACCTTTTTAACTTGTGCTCAAACAAGTAAGATCTGTAACATCCAGACCTGCAGCAGTGCAGACCTTGTGTGTTGTGTTCAAACGGAGTGACAGTGCAGACCTTGTGTGTTGCGTTCAAACAGAGCTCTGTGTAAAATGCCTCTCTGCATCACTGCTCACTGCCTCGTGTGGAGGATCATCTGAACATAAACACATCATGTGTTCCCCAGTGTCAGGGAGCTGTTCATTTCACACTGGATTTGACTTTACACCAACTTACACTAAAACACTCATCTACTGTTATGTAGCTTTATCACATTTCACTCATGTTTCACTCATGTCTCTGCAGAAACACATTGTACTTTTGACACAGTTTGTTCCTGCTGGACGTTTACATCGGCAAATTGCTTTCATTTAGCAAAAAAAAAACAGCATTTGATCAAGTAGAATCTACCCAAATAAGTTGTGTGCAACAAATGTGTCCACATTGTGTTAATACTACGAGCTCTTTATTTTCTTGTGTGTTTAGTGTAGAAGTGTAGTTTAGTGTAGATTCAGATCTCAGACAGAGCAGAGCCTACAGTTAGCTTCACACGCCCAGGGAGTGTTGATGACATCAGCTGCAAAGCATCAGTAACACCTCCATGAAACAAGCCCCGCCAGAAAAGTGACTCAGTGCACCTTTAAGCTAAAAATATTTATGTTAAACCCACTCCATGAAGAAACACATCCTGCTACTGTGTGGCCCCAAATATTTCTAGCTGCTCTTGAAATCTACACACCAAAATACCAAAACATATTTTTCCAGACAGTTGGCACCGCGGTACTGAGCTTAAAACGTCAACATCCAGGAATGGAATCGAAGAAACAAAGGAAATCCATCTGGCTGGCAGCGCATAAAACATTTACAACAAAGAGACATGAGGATAAAAATACCGACGGAAACGGGAGGCTTTCCGAAGCGCGTATCTGGCAACCGGGGCTGACATTTTGAGGCTAGAGCACGTCCCACTGCGCTAGTCGAGGTGGCGCGCCGGAACAAAGCTCTAGCATGGGTGTCAAATATGCATCAGCGAACATGGGTGGGCGGTGCATTCATCTAAACAGGTTAAATCCCTTCTGGTGCAAGATACGAGCCGCACCGAGGAGCGTGGAGAACGGATCCGGCAGAGCGGCTTTGGTGATGCTAATTGTGAGCGTGACGTGCACTATTTGGGACGCTAAACGGAACATGTGTAATCCAAGAGCTGTGGAAAGTTGGTTTAATTGGAAGAATTGGAATTGGGGAGTGCTTTGGTTCTTTTGCGTGTTAGTAAACAAAACATATTTCCGAAGATGGTGGTACTCAGTTATATTTACATGAGTAACTTTTTAAGTAAACTGTACTTTTGAGGGTAGCATTTTACGTCTACTTGAGTAATGGTTTTATTGAAGTAACAGTACAACATTTATTTGAACATTTGTGTTTCTTGCTCCTCCAGATATGGTTTAGTTTGTCTCATTTTTGTGTCTATCCTTTATAAATATCAGATTTTGTGCATTATTTAATGTTTTGTCCTTCAAATTACATTAACTTCAAATTATAAATCAGATGTTACACCCTGAGAGTTACTTTTACTTGAGTTGTAGTTTAGCCCAAATATTTTTTTCTTAATTTAGAATGGAGTTCTCTTAATGGAGTAATTTCTTGGACCACTACTTTGTACTCGAGTATTATTTTGAAGTAACGTTGCTCTTACTTACAATTTTTGCTACTCTACCCACCTCTGCATATTTCTAAAGATTGTAAATTAAAGGGGATATTATGCAAAATCACTTTCTACCATGTTATAACATTCACCATTCACCAATTCACATCTGCATTGAAGTTTCGGAACAGGTCAATATTTGGAGGAGGGAGGAAAGCGAGAGCAGCAAAGAGAGAGAGAATGAGAGAGGTGAGAGGCGAAGGAGGGGTAGAAAGAGAGAGAAGAGTGACAGAGTGCAAGAGGAGAGAGATAAGGGATGAAAAAGAGAGAGGTGAAGAGAGTTGGAGAGGAGGAGAGTGACAGAGGAAGAGGAGGAGAAAGCAAAAGAGTGGGGAGTGCAGAGTGCATATAGTCCTTTGGCACTTGACCCACCTTTCCTTGTGTGAAAGTGGTGTGTGTGAGTGTTGGTGGTGCTCGGATAGTGCAGATTGACGGCCTCACTTCTGTCAGTCTGCCCCATGGCAGCTGTGGCTACAATAGTATTTTACCACCACAAAGTATGGACTGAATGAACAGTGACGGTGTAGAGCTTTGAGAGACTTCGACAAGCCTCTAAAGTGCATTACAGGTGTAACAAACACTAACACTAACCTATCTCCATGGAGATAGATGGAATGTTATAGCCAATGGAACATTTCCATGGAAACGAGCAGGAGGAGGCCTTCCTCCAGGCCAAATACGAGTCAGGTTTGTGGAGATTCAAGTTTTTCAGGGCAATAAAAACAACCAAAATGAAAAGAACATGCTTTTATTTAGGTTTTTTGGCTAAAAACATAGTGTGTCTTTAAGTCATTTTAGATCAATATTGTGATGATCCACGGGCGTCGTAGATTAAAACTATAGTACTTACATTATACTTTTGTTTTTCAGTAGCTTTCAGTCAGTGAAATTAAAACTCAACTAACTTAGTTTTTTGCTTTTTAACTTTTTCTAATTGTATTTTTGAAGCCTTTGTTTTGTTTTGTACAAACTGCTGCCTACGAACCCTCCGCCTCTTTCCAATAAGTGCTGTGCCCTGTGCTGAGTCCAGAGGCCCTGTGTAACTCTATAAGTGCTTCTGATTGGACGAGATGACTGCAGCCTGTCCCAGAGGCTCATGGGAAATCCCTTGCACCGCCAGTTCATCAATCACACAGAGAGAGATGGATGGAGGGAGAGAAAGAAGGAGGGAGAAAGAGAGAGAGGGAGAGTAAAGGCAAAGGAAAGTGAGACAGATGGAGGGAAGAGAAAGAAAGAGAGAGATAGAGAGAGGAGAGATACAGAGGGAGAGAGAGATAGAGAGCAGGAGAGAACTGTGCAGTATCAATACACTGCAAGAGAGGGAAAGA
>KN472190.1:0-13507 GCA_000787095.1 Periophthalmodon schlosseri | reverse complement strand
CTCTCCCGCTTCTATGCGCTCTCTCCATCCCCCCTCCTCTCTCGTTTTCGCGCCCCCCCCCTTCCCCCTCCGCTCCCCCTCTCTCCCTCTCCTATGCACTCTCTCCCTCTTCTCTCCTCTCCCTTTCGTTCCACTCCGCTCGCCTCCTCTCCTATGCTCTCTCCTCCTCTCCCCTCCTCTTTCCTCCTCTCCCCTTTCTGCTCTCCCCCTCTTCCCACTCCACTCCCCCACTCTTATGCACTCTCTCCCCTCCTCTCTTGTTTCCGCTCTCCCCCTCTTCTCCTCCACTGCCCCTCTCTCCCTCTCCTATGCACTCTCTCCCTCTCCCCCCTTCTCTCCTTTCCACTCTCCCCCTCCAATCCCCCTCCCTCCCTCTCCTGTGCACTCTCTCCCCTCCTTTCCGCTCTCCCCCTCCACTCCCCCTCTCCTATGGTCTCACTCCCTCTCCCTTCCTCTCCCCCCTCCCTTCTTCTCACCTCACCCTCTCCACCTCTCCCCTCCTCTCCCCCTTTCCCCTCATCTCTCCACCTCTCCCCTCCTCCCTCGGAGCAGTGAGGAAAACCAGAGTCTAGTCTGCCACAGCACTGACACAAATGTGAGTCAACGCGCCCAAGGGTGCTGCGTCGCTCCCTCCCTCTGATAAAAAAGAGAAACAAGAGAGAAAATTGAGAGACAGAATAGAAAGATCTCATAGAGAGAAGAAGAGAGAGAGAGAGCAATGTAGAAAGAATGGAGAGAGAGAGACAGATGGAGAGATACTGAGAGCCAGAGATAGACATAAAGATAGAGAAACGGATACAGAAAACGTTTAGAATAGGTATAGAGAGGGAGGGAGAGAAAGGGGGAGGGATGGAGAGAAAGCAACAGGCAGAGACAAAAGGGAGAGATAGATAGAGATAGATGTGAGAAATATTGAAAGAAGTTTGCAGAAAGTGATGGAGAGAAGGGGATAGGAGTAGAAAGGGGAGAGCGATGGATGGAGAGATAGCAACGAGCAGAGGCAGAAGGAAGAGGTAGATAAACGGATAGATAGCTAGATGGAAGAGAGACACAACTAGAGTGAGGAGAAAGAGAGAGAGGGGGAGATGAGAGAGAGAACGATGTAGAAAGAAGTGAGAGAGGGGCAGATGGGGAGATAGCGACAGGCAGAGACAAAAGTGAGAAACAGATATATAGATAGAAGAGAAATACAGAAAAGTTTAGAGATAGGGATGGGAGAGAGAAGTACAGGTGTAGAGAGGGAGGGATGGACATAGAAAGAAGGAAGAGGTAGATAAATAGATAGATAGATTGATTGATAGAAGAGAGACAGAGAAAAGAGAGAGATAGTGACAGGGGAGGGGACAAAAGGGAGAGATATTGATAGAGACAGAAGAGAGAAATACAGAAAAAAAAAATGAGAAAGAGTGATGGGAGAGAAAGAGGGATAGGAGAAGAGAGGGAGGGAGAGAGAGGGATGGATGGAGAGATAGCAACGGGCAGAGACTGAAGGGAGTGGCAGATAGATCGGAGTGTGAGGAGAAAGAGAAGAGTGGGAGAGGGATGAGAGAGATAGATGTAGAGAGGGAGGGAGAAAGAGAATGTCTGTGAGAGAGAGTGATATAAAAGAGGAGAGAAGGAGGTCCCGGGGGCAATGGGCCTCACCTTGAAAGAACCACCAGAGCTGTGTCACGCAATGTCACTGTCAGCTCCACTCACATCACAGAGTGCAGCTGAGTGACCACCGGCCCCCGTGACCACTGCCCCCAGTGACCACCACCCCACTGACTACCGGCCCCCGTGGCGACCAGCCAAAGGAAAGCCATATTTCCGTTGGTTCGCTTTGGATCCATATTGTGTTCAAGAGCCTCAACCTTGGAACAGTTATCTTCTCCACAGCGCCTGGAAACTGGTGGTGGTCGAGAGAGAGAACTAAGATGGCAGGAAGGGGGAGGATAATGGGGCGGAGGTGGGGCGTGCCAAACTGGATAGCTGATGAGTAGCCGGGCAGTGGGTTTTAAATGTGGGAGGCTGGGTATCGATTGGTTGTCATCAACACTGAAAATTCCATCCAAAACGCATGGACAATGTTGATACTTTAAGGTGGCATCACGCTGGGGGTATTCTAGATGTATCTCTACTGGCGGAATGTTCAGCAGTTACCATGGCACAATACAGACTTAGCAAATACAGGCGAAAAAGTTTTAAGTCTGAAAACTCAGGAAAAAATACAAAATGGATTTAAATAACATAGGAGCCTGTGATCAATACAAGCGTTCATGGTCCTGTTTAGGAATTAGATTTTCAACAAGAAAGATGAGAGCGAACTGAAAAACCGTTGGCTAAGAGTGACTTTAAGTGTACAAATCATCTCACCTGTTGTAGTTCCAACCAAGTCAGCTCTTTCTGGTCAAACTGTGTTAAAATAAAGCTCAGATTAAGTCCAACTTGAGTAACAGAGCTTCTAACAAAGTACTACTTTCCGTTAGCTTCACACCCCGAGGGAATGTTGATGACAAAGTATGATTAAGCTGACAGCTGCAAAGCATCAGTATGCGCGAGGAACACATTTTTCTGGCGGTTGTGTCTGCTATATAGTTACAGAATCTATGACGCCCATGAGGCATTATGTTACATTTTAATATTCATATAAAACAGCTTAATGAAAGAAACACTAAACACTAAAAGAAACGCTGCTGAATCCTACTCATATCACCAATTAAGAAAATAAAATTGGGTAATGAAGAGATAAGACATTAAAGATTGCTCAAACATGCACGAATTACTCCAAATACAACTTTGGGTGAGTAAATGGTGAGGGGAAACAACAATAACATGGTTAAAAGATTTTGCAGAATAGTTCTGCTTTAATAATGGTCTTGTCATTTATTTTTATTATTCTGTTCATTCATTCATTCTTTATTATTCTATTAATAACTATTGTGCAATTGAGACAGGTTTGGGTCATTGTTAACATTATGGTTGCTAGGTAACACTAGCATCAACATCTGCAAATATTGGCAACGACAGTATGATATCAGCTGAAAAAATATCAGCTATTCTATCCTATTTCAAATAGAAATACTAACAGTTCTACGAAAATGTCATTACCAGCTGGAGTTAGTTATAAACAAAACCTAGCAGACGATGCGTTCAGGGTCACACCGTGAGCATAGGACATGTATAATTGAGCTGCTCTGTGAAGCATGGCCACAACCGTTTCCTCCGTTCACCCGCTACACCGCAAAATTTTTAAATATTTACCAGAGAATGAAACAGCAGACGAAGGGAAAAAGCATAATTGGGTTTGAGAATAAAAACGATTGTTAATGTTGTTTGGAAAAGGGAAAGATTGGAACAGTTTGGTGATGGTTTAAACGCAGAGGAGTGGACGGGTTTCTAGTGTTAAATACTTGATGTCCACAGATATGATGACAGGACATATGACACAGAAGTGCTCTCAGGCACAGCACTAAGTCACTAAATGTTAATGAAGGAATGAATGAAATTGCACGCAACACTAGAGCGCATCTCATTTTATATAGCGCTTTTCCAGACGCTAAAAGTCACTTTTAATTTCGTGCATTATTCATTCACTCCACAGTCTGTGGCGGCAAACTACTATTGTAGCCACAGCTGCCCTAGGCCAGACTGAGGACTAGCAGTGAGGCTGCCAATCTGACCACCATCAACACTCACGCACCACATTCATACTGGGCAATGTGGGTGAATGTGGTAAGGGCACAACGTCGCTTTTTGCCACTGGTGCCCCACTGTGGAGCCTGCTATTCCCAAATGTCTCCCATCCAAATACTAACCAGGCCCACTAGAGCTGTTTGCAGGTTTAAGCAGACATATGCCTACAAAGATGAATGTATAACCACATCTGAGCAGAAATTGGTTCTTTTGGTAATGTACTGAAGATTCATGCTCTACATTTGACCCATCCTTCAATGCCAATGGGGCAACCTGTCAGGAGCAGATCTCGGGCTAGCTGTGGTCAAGGATTTTCGCTTATATGGTTCCCAGGCACAGGCAGAACACGCAAACTCCACACATAAAAGCCCCACCTGGCCCGGAAATCAAACTTGGGACCTTCTTTCTGTGAGGCACACACACGTAAAGTCACGTAGAGTCACGTAAACATTTAAATGTTGAAAATGTAAAGTTGATTTTTGAGACATGTTTATAGTGACGCAATGTAAAGAGGCGGACGGAAATCAGTTCAGTTGTCTTGAACTGTAAATTAGCATATAGATCGGTGCATATATATTTTTTAGTTTAGATTAATATTGAAATCTTCAAAGTCCAAATTATGATGCATAGTTATCATACATTTTAACTACATACCAGAGAAAGCACAATGTCTTCTTTTATCTTTTAGCAAATATGAGTGTAATACCCGATATCAAGGATTATTACACATTCAAGGAACTGTGTGTAGCCTGCACTTGTTTATTCATTTAAAACAGGCACTACAATCCCAACTGAACAATGCCTCGTGTGAAAACTCTGAAGTTCCAAAAACTTAGCTGCAGAGGCTGCACTAGCGCTGATTTATGATTGGCTGCAGGTTCTGGGCTTTAGGTAGTGACCATTCAGATCAGAGAGAGTCATTTTAGGTCTAAATCGACTGGATTTCAGTATTGAAACTGGCAACTCAACTGACTCATGTGAGGCTCATTCTTTTTTCTGATTGGATAATCTTCTTGAGAACCAAAAGACCAAATCACAACAAAAACAACTTGTCCATCATGTCCAACGTTTATGTAATTAAGAATAAATCAGCATTACAGTTGTTATAATTATAAGCTATATTTGATTTGAACATGTTTACCTCAAATCTGGGTGCATAGATTGGTCATGTTTACGGAACTTGAAGTCAAAATCTTACATATGGTATCACTTTTGAGTCCTAAAAAACACCTTTCCAAACTTTTTACCCACCTCTGCTGAAAACCGCAGCACTACCGTAAAGCCACATCACGGAATTGCATTAGCAGAGCCTAAAGGCAGGGGGCTGTCAGTTAGTCCCCTCAACTGCACTGCCTGTGTCCCGGTGATGCATTCAGGAGGTGTACGACTCCGGAGCGCTCACAGTGTGGGTGTGTGGGCGGACCAGCTATAGCCCGGTCTGACACTCCAAAACGGCCAGACAACTCTCCGAAGTCTGCTGCACTTTGAACATGTCCTGGAACCAATGAGGAGTGCCATAGCTGTAATGGAGTCTGACTCGCACATATGGTGGATGTACTCGCCGAAGGTGTGGGCTAGAGAACTGGGATGGTTTGAAGATGTTTTTGTGTGCACTTGGAGAATAATACTTAGAATGAAATCAAATGGCTATAGTGCTTTTTTTTTTTACCTCTACCATTAACACAATAACAGCGCTGGTTGGAGGTGGGGACCCCTAGATCGCAAACCCAGATTAAAGGTCCTATATGACGCAAAGTTGACTCTGGTGAGCTTTGAGAAATGTTAGAATGTTGTTAGCTTTTCAAAAACATACCCAAAGTTGTGTTTTGCTTCATTCACGCATGTTTGATTGGTCTCCAAAGCTCAGAATGCTCTGTTCCACCTTGTGAAATTATGAACTTTTCATGTTAACCGCTACTTTTTACCTTTTGTTCAGTAGAAATTGGCAATTCCAGGACTCAAATTATCCACATGATTCTAGTGAAGGTGTATGGAGTTTAAAAATACAGTGGAGCATTTTCTTTATTACCACATGACATTACAAGGTGGAACAGAGCGTTTTCTGTTTGAGAGAAGAACTCACAAGCCTAAATATGCAGGGTTTGTGTGTAAAAAATGTGTAAATGAAACAAAACACAACTCCAGGTCTGTTTTTAATGAGGAAACAACATTATAACATAGATTGGTAAATAGTGCAGTATGGGCCCTTTAAAGAGTCTGATTTGTCGCTAAAATTAGATGAGCGTTTGTGGTCCACTCCTCAAAAATCATACTAGTTAAAATTAAGTATCCCTGCTTTAGGGACCATACAAATTCAATTTTTCTACAATCAAAACTGTTAAAACTACACTATCTTGTTCAATTACAAGCAGCGCAAATCACGTTTAAAGCAAGTAAAAACTTATTACCACCCAATCTTCAAAATATGTTTAGGTACAGACAAGGGGTCTATAGAGAGGCTTTAATCAACCCAGAACACGGACCTGTATATCAGTATGCAGAGCTCAACTCTAGAGCAGTTTAAAGGGAGCTTTAAAGGATCGTCTAGGCATTCATGATTTTAAAGTACCATTCAGACATGAGGTATTCAACTGCTATAGGTTGGAAGAAGGGCAATAATTGCGCTTGAGGTGAGCAGTATTGTAACGTTGTACTTAAGGCAGACCTATTGCGCAAAATCAACTTTTTAACCATGTCATAGTTGTTTCCCCTCATCATTTACCCTCTCAGAGTTGTATTTGGAGCGATTCGTGCATGTTTGAGGAATCTTTAATCGTTTATTGCCGATTAACTGCTTTCACTGTCTCCGGTATACGCCCACTTCTCTGTACTTACTTTGTTATCCAATTTTATTTTTTCTCAATCGATGATACACGTAGGATTCAGCAGCGTTGCGTAGTCATTTTGGTACAAATGAAAAAAAACCTTTTCTCCTTGATTGTTAAGTTGCATTATATGTTAAAGACACATGTTCGAAATCAACAGACAATTTTGTGACACCCGGTAAATTCTACGACCATCTTGCTCTCATTCCCATCCATTCATTATACAGGACCTGGCTATTCATATTTTACTGTTCATTTCTTGGTGCATACTGTACCATGCTTTAAAAGGCCTGAACCACTCTGACATTTGTAATCGCCCCCTCTCTCCGCACGTCCCCACTCCACGGTATCACAGGAGAATTAGCCTCAACACTTTTAGCCCATTCTCCTCCAAGGTCCTGGCTCTGCGTTTCTCCATCTCCTCCTGATTCCTCCGCACTTTTCCTCTCAGCTCTTTCAGAAATACGTTTCAACGCCCCGAGCGATCCAAAGCCATAAAGCAACATTTCTAAGATCGCATTTGCTGCAGAGGGAAAGTCAGGTTTTCTTGGAGAGTGAAAAAAAGATGGCGTACAATGTGAAAGGGAAGTTACCCAGAAAGCATTTGAAGTCCTGCCAAGGTGCTTAAGCAGAGGAACACTCACTTCTGGCAGTCTGCCTGTAGTACGGAATATTTTGCAGCAATTCAATTTGTGTAGTTCTGAGAAGGTTAATTTGGTCAAATGAAGTGAAAAATCAAACCAGACAACAGAATGTTCTTCCTACTTCCAGTCAGTCAACCAATCATGGCCTGCTACCTTTACCTTTCAACCAATCACCTCTCAAGGTTTTCATAAATCCTGTAGCCACAACCCTCCTGCTCCTCCCCATATCAACTGTAGAAGCTGAACCACCGGCCTCCTCGGCCTCTCCATCTCCTCCTCTCTATCTCCACCAATGCCAAGATGTCTCTGTACCTGCCCTTTCAGTAAACTAGTCATCACACCCATAGATTGTATACGGACATGGACTTAAAAACACCATACGGTTGAGTTCAATCGAGGCTAGCAGTTATAGCGGCTAATTAGCAACCAAATTACATATTTGGAAGAGTCAGCTAGCTCTTTGAACGATTCCTTAAAGTGAACAGTTGGAAACGGATCTCATTTTTGAAAAGAGCTGGATCTTTTTCTTTCTAATTTTTATGCATTTTTATACTGATTAACGCTGAACCAATACAAGAAGCAGCACAGAAGCAGAACAGGCGACACAAGTGAGAGCTTTGTGCTAAAAAAAACATATTTGGCATCATAATAACAGTTGGGTTTTTTTTGTTATTATTGCAGTGCGAGATTTTATTTCGATGCATATGCATAATTTCAGTGGGTAAACTAAACACATTCCCATTCTCAGTTTGAACCATTTTAGACCGAGGTCAGGTTAGCCATGGTCATTCCTCTGTGATAAGTTTGTTGTTAAAATGAGTTCCCACATTCTGTCATATAAATAAATACAAAAAGAGCCAGTCTTTTGAATGGCTCTTTGAAATGAATGGCTCCAAAACATTAAAATCCTATGAAAGAGCTGAAAGTCCCACCTCTACTGAGCGGCCTGCCTATTTGTCAGGCTGACCATAAATAGATCTCACTAATAAGTTGTCTGACTAAAGGAAAACATAAATCCAATACAACATGAACGTTACAAAAGCATCTTTGAGTCAGCACGTGTTTTTTCTAAATAATAATAATCCATCCTCAATGAAAAGCTAATGGATCATGCGTATAACACAGTTTGCGTTTACTAGTAGTAGGATATTGAATCATGCAGTCTTACTTTATTGAACACATTAAATGGGTACAAATTGAAGCCATGAACACGTTTGTATTGGTTAAAGCATCGTGTTTTCCTCGTGTGCTCCTATATTGAAGCACCATCACATACAAAGCCAGCGTATTTGACTTTTATTTGACAAAACTAGACCCAGGCAGCGATGCAGAAGAATGATCCATGGACTGCAGATGTGAACAGCAGCTGGCACCAGGACATGACATGATGGGTTACTCACAAGATTTTGGTTTCCCATCCACAATCCAGTTCAGATGTTAAAAGAGTACAAATTTGTGATGTTATGATAGTTTGAGCTCACTCGCTCTGCTTGCTGGCCACTATTAACCTGTCTCACGCCAGATTGGTAAGCGTAGCGCTCTGAAGTGAGTCACCGCACTGGATTCAACATCCCACGCCCCCATGATCCCCCCCACGGTCAGAGCACACTCGTGTCCTTTGTGCCCCCACCCTCCTCCCTCGCTATTTACCGCGACTTCCAAAAGCATTGATATAAAAGATGAAAGCCCTCGCTTATTTCAAGAAGTTGGTGACTGAAATCTCTCCTCACAGAGTGTGCTCATGTGCGTTTGGACATTTTAACTCGCAGCTGAAGGTGTAAAACAGCTGCAGTCTGTAGACACGCTCCACCTGACACCTCGTTAACTCTCTCCCTCGCGCTTTCACATGTAATAATGCCAAGCCCATATTGGCCATATGGCAGTTTAGAGGGCGTTTCTTAGTAAATACATATTCATTTTCATGTGAATAAAATTTAAATGAGTGTTGTGGTTTTCGTATCTGGGTGTCGGTGAATTAGGTGCAACTCTCATTTTAGAAGACATTTGGTTGCTTAAGAACGCATTGTGAATCTGGCAAAGAGTTCTCTCAGCATCTTCTTAAAGTGGAAGTTACGAACATACTTTAAGAAACCATTCATGAATGACGCTCACTGACCTTTATGCCAGTTTTTTTGTTTTATGTGGATAGACTCTGTTATGGCTTTCTTTACCTTAAATCTTTACTTGTATTGTTATGAATCTTTTTGACCTAACCTTTGTAATACCATCTGTTGGCCACTTGTCTAGACTAAACGGGTATGATTGTTTTGATGGTATAAATACACTGTATGTATTTTCATTTGTTAGTTGAGGGTGAGACGACACTATTAGGGACAACAGCTCTTTGACGATTGTGCACAATTGATTCAATAAACCAGATTTTTGATTCATGACAACTTCACTGTTGATTTTATATTTTTAAGGTTTTTACTATTAGAAATTCCACAACAGCTCAGAGATATCAGATCAGCGTTAAATCCAGTCTATATTAAAAAAAAAAAAAACAAAAAACCAAACAAACATATAAGTTCTTACCTTTCCAACGTACTGCGGCTCAGGTCCCATGTGCTCCTCCAGAACATAGAACTGGTTCCAGACCCATCCCCTCTTGGGCTTGTGAGGTTCTCTACTATCCAAATCCTCAATTTTGGTCAGGTTCCTGTCTGCTCTTGTCTGGGACCTATCCTCAGCTTTGGAGATCTTTGCATCCACTTTAGGAACGGCCAACGATGAAGACTTGAGTTTCGAATGATTTTTGATCATTGTTGGAGAACTTGAACTAAGACTAGAAGTACCATTTTTTGACGACAACTTATTTCTCAATTCTATAGGAGAACCAATTTTTGATTTCAATCTGCTTGGTAAAGATTTCTTGGTACCGTTATTTCTTTGTTGCCTCAAGTTAGCTACATATTTGTCTAACGGTTGCAATTTGAGTCTTGAGTTTAAACTTTGGGGATCCTGCAATATGTTTTGGGGCCTACGATATTCAATGGATTCCAATCGACTTTCCGTACTAGTCCTGCTCCAAGAATTGCGTCGAGACTTGGAGGTCATTTGTTGAGATCTTTGGTCAGCTGAAGAACCAGAGATGGGACCAGATGGTTTGGAATCAGCCTGGATCCCATAACCAGTCTGGGGGATGGAACATAGGAAGACCAGCACAGGACCAAGAACACAGAACCGAACTTTCATTGTAAAATCCACTCTCACCTCCACTCTTCCATGCCACTCAATGAAAAAAATACCTCCAAGAATGGTTTGAAATTCCAAATGGTTGTAGCCAAAACGCCCAAAAACTCAAAATTACAAGTTTCTTTCATTTCCGTCAAACATGATTGGAATAAACAACGGTATAATCCGGTTCAAGAAGGTTGTCCAGTCGTCAGAATCCAACATGGCTCAGAAGAATTCTGGGAAACATTGAAAGTACAGGAAAATGGCATCTCTGGTTGGAGCTGTCCCAAATCCATCAGAAGATTTGGGACAAGGAGGAAGTTTGGGTTCCATACAAATCGCTGGATGATACCTGGAAGACAAAATTGAAAATAATTATTGTAGTAAAAATGTCAAATCATAATTGAAAATAAACGTAACTACGTTAATAGTCCTGGCCATAGATAAAATCGAATTTATACTTTTTTTTTACTGAGAATGGTCCAACCTGGAGGTGTGTTTTACAAGGTGAGATAGCCAAAACTAACACTTTTCCTGTTCTATAAAAGGGTCTGAATCCTTGTCTCAGCATAGGTCTCACCAGGTTTCAATAGTGCATTACAGGCAGATTAGATAGATTAGATTAGATTCAATGTTTTTATTTTTTTAATTTTTTTTTTTATGTTTACTACTTTCTACATTTTATATACATACTGAACACATCAAATATATGATGCAACATATATGGGATTATGTATCAAAAAAAAATGTTAAATAACTCAACTAAACATTTTTTTTCATATTTTATATTCAAATGCTCATAGTAGCCACCCTTTGCTTTGTCGACAGTTCTCCAAACCCTTGTCTTTCTGTCAATGAGCTTCATGATGAAGTCTGCAAAAATCGTTCACTTCACAGATGTGCCTTTTCAGGGTCAAGAAATGCCAGGAGTAGAAAGCAGTAATGAAAGCAAAGTTCGTTCACGATTTTGATGCCTTCAGAGAGAATCTACAATGTAAATAGTCATGGAAAGAAAGAAAAAACATAAATGAAAAAGTATGTCTAAACTTTTGACTGGTGTACTATGGTGCATACGATATTTTCTGTCATAGAAGGTGACAGAAACATAAGCTTTTTAGCAGCTACTGAGCAACAGGGCTGTCATCAATATGCTCTTGTGTTTGTAGAGAGCACTATTTGAGAAATGTGATGGAGGAAAGGATGGTTATTGGACTTTGAGGTTTCTGATCGATTATGTAACAGTCAGAGGCTTTCAGAGAAAAAGTACCTCATAAAAAGTAAAATACAGCTCCAGGTATGTTTGCAGTGGTCCAGTGGCTCTCCTCCCTGATGCATTTCTGGCATCCTAATTCCTAATTCATTCCTAAGGCCAAAGCAGAGTTCTGGCATCAGTAACAACTAGTTTGGCAACAGCATTACTTCCTGGTTTATGGCCCATGGAAACACTTTGTATTAAAATGTACACAGTGGTCTCATTTTGACCCAAAGAGCTGCTTTTACAATATATCTACTGGGGCAAGACAAATTTTATTTAATAGCATAAAAAAAACTCAGATACAGTCCCTTAAAGTCATGCTCCATTTTTGTACGTGAGCAGATTGGTGCGTTCCAAGCTTAGTAGTTTCTTTAGTTAGCATCACACCCCCAGGGAATGTTGACGGCATCAGCTGCAAAGTATCAATTGACCGAAAGGGTAGTAATAGACCAACAAGAAAAACAAACATGGAGAAGCCAAGAAAATTAGGTGAGAGAAGCATTGTTTTTTTTTTTTCCAGCTGGTTCTAGTCTAGTTTAGCCTCTATTATCGAGCTGTGTGCACGACTCTCCCCAGCGGTTAGCTCACATACACCTCCGTTGCTAAGATTCCACATGTTCTGAGGAGATGGACCAAATGACAGAAACAACACAGAGGACAGAGAGAAGCCTCTATGCGTCTCTGTATGTGTCTAGAACGTGAGCGTAAGAGCATAAATGAGCCTTAAAAAGGGGTACTTTACTTCTATGGGGTATGAACTGCTAAGACATAACATATTTAGATCACCACGCTACGTTTTATTGTTTTGAAAACGCTTTATTCACTGAAAGCAACGTATTAACATGTTTTATAAGTTTAACTTTCGTCTCCCGTCCATGTTAAGTCACTCCCTTCAGAGCACAATGTTGTAACATGGTAGAAAGCTAAACAAAAACAACAACATGATTTTGCATAACACCGCCTCTTTAACAGCTGTGACTGGTCATCAATAAAACTCTAGACTGTTCCTGCTTTCAAAAGGAAAGTGGGATGGCCTCATATTTCTCTCCTCCTAGGCCCCACTCCAGTAATTCTGCTTTCTCTGGGACTGTCACTCTACAAGATTTATACATGAAGTTTGCAAATCATAAAAAGTGGTGTACAACTTGTTTCCACTGATTCCTCCAGCTATTTCACTTTTTCTAGAGAAATTGCATCATACCGCCAACAAACTTAACTTTACAATATCTCTCTCCTAACTCTTAAATCCTGAAATATGTCTGTCAGTCTGAGCAAATATTTTGTTGTATTACTTTCATTCCTTGCAGACAATGTGAGCTTTCGAATGCCTGTTTGATTAAAATAGCAAACCGTACCTCATAACAACATCCAGTCAATTAAACTCACTCACGTCAACGAATACAGACGCAGAGTTTGCAGGTTAATCCAGGCTTTATGAGTATGGATTTGTAATATGAGAAAGGATTAAGGCACTCTTAAATAGTGCACCTTTTGTTGAAGTGGTAGCACTAAACACATAATTACAGTAGTGGGGCTGTTTATAGCGTAGTCTGGGCCTTATGTAAAATGCTGTTTGGGGGCCTCTTTTTGACAAACTAAGGCATTCCTCATATTTAAAGATGTGCAATTAATATAAAATTGGTAATCCATTTAATGCATTTTTATACTGATTTACCCTGAACCAACACAAGAAGCAGAGCAGAAGCAGAGCAGGGGTCTGGAGGACTAAAGGGGAGAGTGAAAGGGGGGGAGGGCTAAAGAAGAGAGTGAGGCGGGAGGACGCGAGGGGTCTGGAGGACTAAAGGGGAAAGTGAGGGGGAAGGTGGGAGCGGTGTCTGGAGGACTAAAGAAGAGAGGGAGAAGGGAGGAGGGGCCGGGTCTGGAGGACTAAAGGGAAAAATGAGGGGGGTAGGAGGGGCGGGGTCTGGAGG
>JACM01057506.1:0-20126 GCA_000787095.1 Periophthalmodon schlosseri | reverse complement strand
TTTTCAACATAATACAAGGGTTAAAATGGGACAACAGCAGTTTATCTGGCAAATGCCTCCTTAAATATTTAATCCGCCTCAGAGAGTGAGAGCAGAGTGCACCGCTGTAAAATGACAACACTGGAGGCCTGTGTGAACTGGGGCAGAAAAACCAATGGATTTAACAATACCATGATTTATGTTGTGACAGCACTCAAGTCAGTGCGTCTCCACGGCACAACTTGAACCCTGTGGGATCTCTGCTTTTGTCACTCATCAAAACCAGAGAGAGATATTATCTTTTCACTTGTTGGTACTTATTTATACTTACATTTATCTTGTACTGTATTGTATTGTATCTGATGTTGATTTTTCAGAATCAATACAACAAGGAATAGTGGGCAGCAGTAGCTCAGTTGGTAAAGTGTTTGTCCACTGATCCGAATGTTGGCAGTTCGAATCTCGCTCTCAACATAAACACTATTGGTAGAGCAGTCTGATCCACTGACCCACAAGCTCCCACAGATGAACGCCGCCGTTGTGTCCTTGGGCCAGACACTTAACCTCCATTGACCCCCAGTGTCTATGTACACTGGTGTGTGAATGGGTGAGTGGTTCCTTGATGTAAAGTGCTTTGAGTGCCTGAAGGTGGAAAAGTGCTTTTTAAAAATGTGACCATTTACCATTTTGTGTTTACTCAAAATACTCAAGTCAGTTTACTCAGATTATTAGTTTTACCGTAAAGAGTAAAAAATACACAACATTAACTATTACTACTTCTTCTGCAACCATTACTACTACTATAGGCTGTTAAAATTACTACGATTGCTAATACCACTACACCAGTTCTTCACCTATGCTGACAGTTACATTTGGACATGAGTAAATGCTGATATATATCGTGTCTATTCGTAGGTTTCTGCTCCCTGTTTATAGGTGGTATTTTGAGGACTTTTGCCAATTCACTGCATAACTTACATCTGTATTACTTGGGTATCCACTGGTTACAAAATGGTGCAGCAGTTGGCATGTAAACCAATCACATGTGGCAGTATACATTTCATGATTTATTTAGTAAAAAGTAAATGATCATCTGAGTTTAGGTAAGTGCTTGTGTGTTTCTTCCTGTGTCTGGGACTGTAACTTCATTATTAAGATAACAGATAAAGGACAGCTCCTCTGTGTCAGTGAATGGCAGCTGAGTTCATGTCTGACAGTGTCTCATACTGGGCAGAATCCACTGGCCAAAAGCTGTTTGTTTCTATAAATAAGCCCAGCTCTGACGCATGCATTTTGAATAGTCGTCGATTTATGCTCTTGTCTGGACATTCTGTAAGATGGTGTTTAGAGTTTCACTTGAATGGTAGGATTGACTTTATTTTTATTTTATACTTTGTTTAGTAAGAGAGAAGGGGGCTATACATTGAGAGGAATCTTGAAGGAAAAAAAAAACATATATCCACACAACTATGAAAAAATGGTGTGGTGTTGACCTCTGGAATGCTTTAGACGAAAGTATAAAAAACTGTACTGACTTCTGTGAATTTAAAAGAACACTCAGATTACACATGTTAGAAAATATGCTCGATCATGAGAACTGAAGTTAATTGAACTGAATATTGTTGCATTCTATATTTCTGTTGTGTGCTTTTGTGAATCAACCACTATAACATACTCTTGTATTGCAGTTGTCACAAATATTTATATATTTTAAACTGTATTTAAATTCTGCAGGCATAGCACACATAGCAGTTAACTACATTAAATATATATTAATATTCTTAACAGTACAGTAGCAGAATGATATAAGGATACATTATATCAGGGAGACAAGCAGGTGGCAGACTCCATCAGAAGAGTTCCAAAGAAGCCTTTAAAGATGACTTGGTTAACATGTAAATAGCAGAATGCCTATATTACAACAGTATGAACAGTGAACAGTATCTCCATGTCTGGTTGTTGTGAATGGGTTGTTTTGCTTCATGCTGTTACAGTGATATCTTTCTCACTGCTTGTCTGCTATGGCTTTACAGAAGGTCACTTTTCTACTATGCATCTCCACAGGCTTCCCTCTGCCCAATGGGCCTGAATTATTGATGTGGCAGATTTTTAGGATATAAGGGAACGGCCATGTGAAATTACCTCGCATTGATCCTGTAAGTTGAGAGAAGCGCACAGGGAGAGGGAGGGCGGCACACCAAAGCGGCTCTGGATGGAGTGGTGCTTGTTTACGAGCCTGATTCAGACATCAATGATGTGTTGATTTGTTTTGATCTGCTTCTGAAAATGATACTATTTGTTAAAGGGTTTCTGCTGTTTACAAAACCACGTCTATATGTCATGTGTCTTTATCAGACTAAACATTTTGAGAGAAATTTGTATTTTTGTATGACAATGTATACTTTCCGATACCTTGGCGTGTCGATATTGATATTTTGGTATCTATCAGCCCATCACATGTTCATTTCCCTGTTGTGAACCTAATGTGTGTATATCTTCATTGTGAGAGAGTGTACAGCGCACTTATTAAAGACAAAAGGTATTCCCTTTACAAAATGGAAGGTTATTTATTATGGGACCAGACTCTCCCAAACTAATCAACATGTCTTTATGAGTAAATTTAAAGCCTTCTCAGCTCATGGGTGAAAGTAATCACATTATTGGTGTATCTGGGCTTGACCCACTGCCACAATAAATCCCATTTAGCTTTTAATGCTTTAGCCATAAGTAAATCAACGCATTGTTTGAGGATTTCCCAAATTGTCCTTGAACTGTGCGGGATACAAGTATGGCCAGACATCGATCTGGTTTTAAAGGGATTTTCTAGGTTTGGCTGTGTGACATTAGCAGTGTGGACAGAGCAGCAGTTTGTAATCTTGTGACTGGTGTGTGACTGTTAACCTTGAGACTCAAAATCCATTTAAGCTAATTGCTTGTGCTTGAGCAGTCAAGGTTTGAGTCCTAAGACCCTGAACTGTGAGAGCTTGACGTGCTGAACAAGAAGCTGTATTGTATCAGTTACACAACACATTGTATGACTAATAAAAGCAGAAATTCAAAATGTGGTCTTTAATTTCACATGTATTTGGAATGCTTTACATGATTTGAATGGCAGCTGTCAGAATTGATCTGAAAAATTGTTTACACTGAGATGGGACCGAAATTGGGAGTTTACCATTGCAAGTGTACACATTCACCCTGAACTAGAGGATCTCCTCCACTTGTGGAGTTTATGATATAGGTCTCCATCAGCACTTTATAATGCTGTACTAACATGAGGCTTGTTTGACTAAGCTTTGTCCCGCTCAGACCTGGTTATGAGCTGAGGAGCAGAGGGGCTCCGCCCATGTTACAACAACACACTCTTCAGATGTGATTGTTTTGAAGAATAATCTTGAACACATGTGGATCTGATTTACTTAAAGACTTTTTACTTGAAGGGTATATTTGATGTTGTACAGCCTTGTATTCAAATTCTAAATTCTCATTTCAGCAACACTCAGCCAACCATTGATTTGTGGCATTTGGCAGAAGTTGTACAACTGAACTACGATCATTTACCTCTGAGATGACTTTCAGCTTCATGTGACCTTAGTAGTTTATTCAATTACCTAAGCATAACTATAGGAAATGATCGTTCCATCTGTCACGTATCGAACGATAAGTCGATATAGTCATTATTGTGACAGTCCTACTTAAAGTACAAAATCAGTTTGGCTTTGCACACCCAGCCTGTGCCCACCCCATCTTTAGACCAGTTTCATATGTCTTTTGTGAACTGCTTTGCACCCTTCCCCCAAACAAAGATAAACAGAAGGAGAGAAGAGCCAGAGACATGGGTGAAGATGGGTACTGAAATCTTTAGCCCGAGTCTGCGGTCACAAGAGCCACATGAATCTTTAATGTGAGGAGAGAAATGTGCTGAAAACATGATTACGGACGCACAGAGGAGAGGGCCAGAGAGACAAAGGAGCAGATTTACAGAGAACAGATAAAAGAACAGTTTTGGAGGGCAAATAAAGGTAGTAAGTGAATTTAGGGCTGCACGGCTTTAGGCAAAGGCTGCTATACTTTCTGTAGCTGAAATACAGGACCAAACTGTTCTCCAATTCAGAATAACACCATTTTGTTTTGACAGCAACATTTTTCAGAAAGCAGAGATAAAACAAAGCCTGGCCTCTGATCCCTGTCATGGAGATAAAGTCAGCGCTGCCCTCTGGGGTATTCGCACACTTATAGTCCGACAGATTCACACAGATGATGGGTTAAGATGCTCCAGACAAGACAAATAAATATGTACTGTTTTATCTCCTGTGGAAGGAAGCTGGAGCACATATTGGTTTGTGCTGATAGGATGTGGCAGAGTGGTTAGCTTATAGTGCTGGCGAGATGTTCCAGCTTCCCCAGAAACATGTGGGGGCTGGATTAGGTTGGTGAATCAGAATTGCCCATTGTGAATGAACTGAGGCTGCAAATTGTTTTAATTAAATAAGCCTTTAATTGCCACCTTCTTATCACACGACCCTACCTGCCATATAGACTTATGTGTGCGACTCCTTTGTTCATTAAAATTGGTTTTATTAGGAATTCATATGCTGACATGACCTGTGTGTATATACAGAAAAAATGCATACTTTGATGACAGGCTATGAAGCATTTTTGTACTGTGTAACCACATATTATCATTGTGTTTATTATACTCATAAACTATCTGCCTGCGCTGCCCCTTGTATTGCCTGTGGTTTACACAATATTTTCTCCTCAATCGTCATGTTTTATGTATGAGTCAATTTAACTTGTTGTGTTTTTCTAAATGGACAGATGTCAGCATTGTATCATTAGTGTAATGAACATGGGCTGGTCCCATCATTTCAAACGCATCTCTCATCTCTGCCTCTTCTTCTTTTCAGCTTTGATATCGGCCGGATGCTGCACCAACAACTGTAGAAACGTCAAGCTATGGGACAGGTAAGAAAAACAAAAGATTACCCCATTAGAATATATTTGAACTTGTTCTTGCTGATATAGCTCATATAGCTGAAAACACATGCTTTAAAGGCGCTCTACCTGATTTTTACTTCAAAATGTGAAAAATCCAGTTAGTATATTTTAAGCAGTTTGCAGAGGTCACTTCATTCCTAGCATCCTAAATGTTCACCACAATGAGTTTATAAGCACATTTCACAACTTTCAGGGGCCATCACAGTAATGCTAACAACAACTGGCATGCTAACAGTGAACTTCCTGATTCTTGGGAGATAAAATGTCATAATTAGATGCAGACAGCACACAGCAGTCTCATTTCTACCACAAGAGCTGCTTATACGACATATCTGTACTGGGGTAAAACAAATGTAGCTTATCTAATACACAAAAAAATGTGCCCCTTTAATGTTCACGTCAGCTGGCCTCATGATCCTGTGTCATTGCAGCACTGGATGAGTAATATGTTTGCATGCATGCTGTTGTCCGTAGTGTAATCACAGGGCTTACATTGGGGGACACGCTGCTAGAGGTGACCCCCGTTGTCCCCGTCCCGTGAGCTCCTCCACACATCTTCAATCAGGCCCCAGTGGGAGGCCGAGATGCTGCTGTTAATATTTAATGAGAGCAAGACAAGACACAGCTCCCCCCGGAGACACTAGTGCTTTGACCAACACTGTCACACCAGGCTTTATTAGACGTGTTTTACCCCATACATGAGGGCAACGCACATGTTCACTCTCAAAATACTGTTAGCTTGGCTGTAATGGGTTAAGAGATAAGGCAGTGGTATTAAGTTGTTATGTGCAAATATTTAGGTCAATAAAATTCAATATAGAATGGGTCAAATGTAAAAATGAGACACCTCACTGTCTACACTGACAAATTATTATATTAAAGGTTCACCATGTAACCTGTATGTTTCTAATGAGGTGTTATTGCTTTGTGTGGAATGTTCCACAGAGCATTAAGGCTTTGTATCTTACATTTATTCAAAATACCTTGATAAACATGCAGTCTTATCTTACCACAGTTCTGACTTGTAACTTAGCTCTGTAGCATCACCTGCTTGTCTCCATGGAGATAGCAGTTCAATGCCATACTGAGGAACATTTTAAACAAAGCAGAAAGTGCTTTGTGCACTAATTACCCAGTCCAAGCATTACCATCAGTAAACATGGATGAGTGCGACCCATAACATTTACAGCAGTTCACCTTATATCACTTTGTCTTTAATGGCCTGAAACCATTTGCGTCCAATGACACGTGTGCCCTTTCTTGTCTCTGCAGCTTCGACGCCTCTTCTTGACCATAGTTTGACTTTGCGACTCCCCAAAGAATGAAAAAGACGCCCCCTGCTGTCCTGGATATCTGGTCTCCTCTGCTGCAAGTCTTCATATTAGTGACTCAGGATAGTCATTGTAAGGCTATTTCTTCACGTTTGCAACCTTTTCAGTTTCACAAGGATTTTGGATGCGGGCATGTCGGTTTATGAAGGAATTTGTATCGTCCCTGCCAACTGTGAGACTTCCAGGAACGCACAAAGACATGGGAGTTTGCTGCTTACTGTTTACAAAAGTAGACCATCCACAAGAAGCACATTCACCGTTGGCTTCATACCCTTTATTTCCATATTCTTCCCTAGCAGCCATCGTCCTCCAGTAATTTCAAAGGTGCTTGTTTTAATCATCACCAGTGTGTATTGAGATGTATTGTAATATTTTGTCTTTGGGTGATTAGAGTGTGTTCTTCATATCTGCTACTCACAAATCAGGCATTACATTATGACCACTTGCCTATATATATATATATATACATAGCCTCGTACTCCCATCCGTCAGAAGTTTTGATGGACACCGGGAACCAGCTATTTCTTCATTGGATCGCTGACCTCTACAGACATGGACCACTGCACAAGAGCTAGTGTTGTGTTTTAGCTTTGCAGGCACTTGCTGTGTAATATACCCCACAGTTGCCATTAAGCAGACATCACGTGTGCTATTGACATGTCAGTGGTCATGGTGTAATGCCTGATCAGAGTGTTCATTCAAACTGAACTTTTAAAAGCAAAACTGCAATTGTGTATTTGTCAAAAGCTGTTCTATCCTGTGTCTTAAACCAAAATGGTGGACTTTAGCTGCTCACAGATAATCTACTATTACTGTAGTTCTATAAGATGCAATGTTCAGGTGTCATGTTCTTTTTAGTCATTTTTGCTCCCTCTAAGCGCCTATATACTAAAGCTGGGGAGACACTTATCAGTTTCTCCATATTGTTTTTTACAAGGTCTGAGTAGACTATTGGATTAGTTTTATATCTATATATCTCTACGTAAATATGATATGATTATTATTTTTGACTGGTATTAGATCTATTATATGAAGATGCATATGGAATATATATATATCAAATAATAAACAGTCTTCTTTATGTAAAACACCTTTATGGTTTTGTTTTCATTTTTGCCCTTGAGAGAAATGTATTATGACAAAGTCAGAGTATGGTTGAATTAGAGGTCAAAGTTCACACTGGGTTTGCTGTAAAGCCCATAATGAGGTTGAAGGGCTAAAGGTCATCTTCAGCTGTAAAGGCTGTTCCAGTGGCAGAGGCAGAATATGCTAATGTCATTCTATTCACGCCATGGACCATCTATAATATGCGCAGTTAGCAGATGCTACTTTCATTTCTTTACCATTTTATGATATGTTTGTTTATGAATTCGGATTTATGGTGATACTATAATATAAACCAAGCAAACCTTAATACATTCTTTATTAGGGAATTAGCATTAGCCACTAAATATGGAAATATAACCATTATATAATTTGTTAAACTGACACCCAAGGCTAGAAAAATAGGCTAAATTAGTATTTCGATGTTGTTACCAATTTGATGAATTAATTCATTTTGTTGTATACAACAGTGATTTACGTCTTCATTTTATTTTTGGCATCGATCCACAAAATACCTCACCTCTTTCTTTAATTGGAATAACTCACACTGCTATAAAAGATGAAATATTCTGTGTACAGATGGTTACACCCTTTTGAAGGTCATCACAGACACCAGACACTCCGGGAGTTTGTAGCATGAAGAATGGGCATGTGGTTCATTCAGACATGTTTTTAAATAAAGGCAGGTGAATGTGATCTGACTCATCAGACTGTGCAGCATGATCAGTGTTTAGTGACTCACTCTACACTGTTTGGACATCCATCCTCCTCCTGTGGGATGTCCTGGCACTATGTAAGCTGGGATCAACTGTATACTGACTGAAACATTTTTAATATGGTTCATTCAGGGGAACGCGTCATGGCTACCCATTTGAAGAGAATAGTTGTTTTTTTTTGTTTTTTTTTTATTAGAATAGAATCATCAGAGAGAATGGAGAAATGAATGACACATTATTTACACTTTATTTACATTTTACAACAGAAGTTAATAGCAATACTAAATGATGAAGGAGGTGGCAGCACCTATTTCTAAATGTATATTTACATACAGGAGCATAAGGCCTCTGGACAACACTGAGAACTATTGTAATTAGGTATATCTTAGGGTATTCAGTCTTATGGTGTTCAGTAATGCTTAATGTGAGACTAACCGGAGAGTGTCTGTAATGACAACTACACATTTTAGACAACAAATCCCATGCCGCGTCACGTTTCAGACTCCATTGCACTGCATATTAAAAGACTATAGTGTAAATGCCAATGAGTACTCACCATCTCTGCATCCCATACTTTGAGGACAATACATAAATCATGACATATTGTGTGCTTAAATTCTTCCTCTGCTGTTTTTTTCATTTGTTGGGAGGTTCCATAATGGTTTTATCCCTTTGTGATCATTACTGACTCATATACATTATATATTATTGATGTCCTGCATGTATATCCTGCCTCCCTCATGTCTGTGCACTATCCGGAGTGAGTACTACATTCTGCATAGTCATGTTGGTTAGACAGACACAGCTGAGAGCCTCAGACACACCCCTGCATTCCCAAGAACACAAGCCCCATGTGTGTTATCGATCTGGACTGTAGACACTGTATCTTTGCACTCCGCCAGCACAGTTGTGGTTTCACTTGTTCTCTGTGCATGTGGGTCAGAGCAGCTCTCATCTCCTCTACTGCATTGCACCATGGGCCGTCCTGAGGTCGCCGTCATCCTCTGCCACCGGGGGCATCTTTCCAAGGTTGTGGCGGGTCAATCCTGCCCATCTGCATAGCCAGGCCAACGCGAGAGCTAAATCCATAAATACCAGGATCAAATGTGTCTACTATCAGAGCAGTGAGAAGTCAGGGGGAGGTGTCAAAATGATGTATGGTCCCAAGTATGTAATAAGATTTACACGATAAATTGGCGTCAGATTAAAGTAATGTTCAAATCAAAATATTCAAGGTAACAGATTTATTGTGTCATCCTTAAAACCAAAACAATACTTAGAACATTATTTTCTCAATCTCTGGAAATGTTTTATTTTAATTATGAAACTTCCATAACTGTCCAGTTTTGTAAGCCATTTTCTATTAATTAGTGAGCTTTATTTACATTTTTTTCATCCTTCCAGAATTCTTTAATAAACCTAAAGTAAAAATGATATTCTACTATTGGTCTGCTACTTTTTTAACCTGGTGGGTGTTTCAGATATTATTTATAGTGAGAATATATAGTTTGTCACTTGCACAAGCGTTGTGAGAGGAAATGGCCCTGACTCTCCTTTTGGCGAGCTGGGACAGGGAGGAGTTTGACAGGGGCTTGGCTCAGCTCCTCTGACTGATGTTTGAGGTTTGGTTTCACTCTCACACCGGGGCTGCTGGGCTGTCCCAATATTAGGAAAACAAAGGTCCCTGTGGTGTACTGTGATATTTCTCCGGTGTCTCAAGCGAGGGATATCAGCTTTTAACTGTAATAGTAAGAGGTGAATAGTTCTGCCTCGAAGCAGGGCGGCTGTGGGTTCACAGCTACGTTCATAATGACATTTGATGTTGTTTAATGTTTCTTTTTGTTTCCGGTATCTAAAGTCAAGACCAAACCCAGTGGAAAATGGGTAATAGTGAGGTAATCAAATCAAAAATATAACACCAGGGATGAAAAATTTAACTCTTCAAAACTAGAGGAATCCCAAAAATACTCAAAAAAATAATAAAATACCAAGGGCAAGAACTAGAGAAAGTGCGTTTTTGTGCTGTGCCAGCCCCACACTGCCAGCTCAGTCCTTGTTATCTTGGCCTATGTTATCTGAGGTATAATACTTCCTACAATGGAGGGTGCAAGTTCTGGGTGCTCTACTAATAGTAAATAAGCATCCTGCATTAGAACTCCAGCCTCATGCTTCTTCTTCCAACTATAAGGCTACATCAGTTTATTTTACCACATAAGGCACATATGAAACTAAGGAAACAAGGAAAACAAAACAGGATCTATATGACATACACAACACTTTAACAGATAGCAGCTTCTTTAACAAATATCTGTTGTGTTGGCAATCTCTCTGAAGGCATGGTAAACTTCACAGTCCATGTAGGTCATTGTCAGAAGCCCAGAAATGACAGCCCATAGTTAAGAGCCTTGTCTGCTAACGAGCCTCTCTGTTACAATAGGACTTAATTACATCGTCTAATGACTTCACACAGCCCGTCTTCACACACATAGACAGATAACACTCTCTCATTACCACTCCCGGGGAATCTGCGGCTGCGATGGAGGACTTATTAAGGGAAAGGCGCAGATTTTATGGTTAGAGACAACTGGCACTTTCTGACTGCAGAGCTAGTGCTGAGAGATGTGTGTTTTACAAGAGACAAGAGGAGGCTTTATTTGATTGTACGAGCAGTGCGGCTATAAGGACACTCGGCCAATTATAGAGAGGCAGAAGGCCACACTGTCCATCATCATCTCCCAGTTCAATCACCTCATAGACGATCACGTGGACCACATTTCATTAAGGGAGTAACCCACAGAAATCTCTGCTTTATATAATATGTTGCATGGGAAAAAAACATGTACACTGGCATTTGTTGTGCAGTAAATAAAGGTTCTATTTATTTTAGCCAGAGGTGGAATGTAACAAAGTTAAAGTAGTAAAATACTGTACTTAACTATACATTTTAGTTATGTATACTTTACTTAAGTAGATTTTAAAGTGGACGCTTTTTACTTGTACTTCAATACATTTGAGAGCAGGTACCTGTACTTTCTACTCCACTACATTTTTGAACAGGACCGAAAAGTAACTTTTTTTTTAAATTTGTCAGTAATAAAAAATACTTTTACTTTTTTTTGAGACCTGCTGAAAAGGCTGAGGTTTTTATATTTTTTATCAAGTTCATAATTTGAGCAAACAAAAATATACAAATAAAAACAGATAGAAACAACTATTGATTCAATTGTTTCTGTTGAACAAAAATCAGCACAAACCTTTATCAAAATCACTACATTTGAAGCTTTATTAGATTTCAAAATCTGCGCAAAATACTTTTTCTTTTTACTCTTTAAGTACATTTTTAAAAGGATACTTTAATACTTTTACTTAAGTAGATTTTCCATGTGATACTTTTACTTTTATTTGAGTATTTTTTTCTGGTATCTGTACTTTTACTTAAGTAACAAAATTAAATACTTCTTCCACCACCGATTTTAGTATGCACATTTTTTAACATTGTATATCACATTCTTGTATTCTTTTTTACTACAATCCAAATTCAGCCCATGCTTCAAATGCTAATGAACGTCACATCTTAGTAACTGATCTCTGGACCTTTTGATGGACAGGTGCACCGGATGATGTCATTCTATTTACAGCTGCAATCTGTGTGCAATTAGCCCGTGATTTACTGAGCCACTGGGAAATTATGCAATCATTACTAGTGCTGCCGTGTGCTATGGGAGCCAAAGGAAGCTTTAAATGCTCACCAACTTGAAAATAAAGCTAGGTATAACATGACCCAGCCTTGTCCAAAGAGAAGACTTTTGTGGATGTTATTGATTTGCTTCAGGTATCATTTATCACACCTATAACTTCAAGGCAGCTATAGGTCTGAAAAAGATAAAAGGTGTGTGTGGTGCGCTTGTTGTTCATCAAGTCTTGGGATCAGTTAATCATTATCATCATATTTAAAGCTCAGATACTTTATGGCCAAGTTGAGTTTTACTGTAAAATAACCTTGACTTCAGAGAGATTGCCAACAAAACAGATATGTGTTAAAGGAGCTGTTATCTGTAAAAGTGTTGTGTATGTCATATAGATCCTGTTTTGTTTTCCTTGTTTCCTTAGTTTCATATGTACCTTATGTGGTTGAATAAACTGATGTAGCCTTAGAGCTGGAAGAAGAAGCATGAGGCCGGAGTTCTAACACACGATGCTTATTTACTATCAGTACTCTATTCAGGACCTGCAGATATGAACCCTCCACTGTAGGGAGTATTATAGCTCAGATGACATAGGCCAAGATAACGAGGACTGAGCTGGCAGGGTGGAGCTGGCACAGCACAAAAACTCTTTCTCTATCAACTTATTTTACATTTGTTTAACCTATAGTTCTCATCCGTGGTATTTTATTTTATTTAATTAATCTTTTTAATTTTATGTCCTGTCCAGTCCTGGGAGTTCAGTGTCAGGTTTAGTATGTATTTTGGTGTGTTTTTTGGTTTGTTTTTCGAGATTCTCCACAAACCATTTATAGGGCTAGTGTAATTACAATTGTATTCTGCTACTAAGAATAAAAGTGCAAATCTGCTTTCAAATTTTGTGTGTCATTCATTCACTCCATACTTGACGATGGGAAGCTAGTATTGTAGCTGCCTTGGGGTAGACTGAAGGAAGCGAGGCTGCCAGTCTGAACCATCTGCCCCTCTGACCACCACCAACCACTCATGCACACACCACATTCATACTTGGAAGGGTAGGAGAAGGGTGTTGGCTACAGACACAGCAGAAGTACTGCCACTGCTGCCCTGAGGCACCTGGTATTGAGGTCTCCCATCCAAGCACTGACCAAGCCCAAAACTGCTTAGCTTCTGAGATCAGACAAGATTGGGCATGGGCAAGGTGCTATGATTGCAATATAGTCACCGTGCATTAAATTAAGCCTCCACCTCCAATGAAAATAAAGCACCATAATAAATCAGTTGCGTGGGATTTGACAAGAGGACAGATAACAAGTGGAGACACATGAAATTAATGAAACTAACATTTAAAACTGGATATAATTATGTTGTTTAAAAACATAAAAATAATTTTTCAAGTAGGACGTTGACTTCACGGTGACTTTGGTTGTGTCTATTATTTATCAGGAGCCAGAGGAGTCAGCAGTCTGAGCTCAGTCTCAGCTGGATCTGTAAAGACAAACACAGGATTTACAGCTGAAGATGCCACGCTGACAGACACTGCACCTGCTGCAGTAGTAAATCTTTAGATCTGATCATGACAAAGGACCATTTGGTATAAGTTCATATTCATGTTTTTGCTGAAAAACATCATAGAAATTGCATGGATTAAGTTTACAGTAGAGGTGAGAGTTCTGGAGGGTCTGACACCTGCTTGTCTCCATGAAAATGTTATATATTTACCGGGAATGTTCCACAGCTTGGAATAAACTTTTTTTTTTTTTTTTTTCTGCAAGACCACATGTAATTCAACAAATGCAAGGTAAGTTTAATGCCATACTGTAACATCTCCATGAAAAGCCCAACAAAAGAGTTATGAATCTATATTGTACCTCTATAGAAAATCATGTTGAATTTATTCAGAGTTTAATCCAATATTTGCAGAAGCCCAATAAGCCGCACTTATCCTACTGGCATATAGTTAAGAGGTCATGGTTTTGGCATTCATTCAAAGCCTCTAATCATTGGTTTTTCATAAGCATTTTTCACAGTTCATTCTTGTATAGAGCGTTACTCTTTTTAAGCTGAATCCTAAAACCTCTAATGTGTCACTGCAGCCTCTTTCCTCAGAACAATGCGACACAGGGGTGTGCTAGTTGCCCCACACAGCCCCAGAGGACGGGATGGAGAAATAAAAGGCCACCTCACGTCATTGCACTATATTAGTTTTGCTACAGGCCTTGAAATAATGGATGAAATGACTCCTTGGGGATATTTTTGATGCCTTTGTCGCCTTCTGTTCTTTACCTCCCTGACACTCCCGGTCACCTTTTCATATGCTTTTATTGGCACATCAGAATAGCAGCCCGCTGCTTCATTCAGCCTCGATATTTGGTTGAAAATTCTCTTGGACGTATACATCCAGCACAACATTAACGTCATACAAACCATAATGAAGTGTGACATGGCGCGTTGCCAGTCACTTGACCATATTTGAGCGTTATAGCTCATTTGGTTTTCATGGAGGATTGACTCATGCTCTCTGATAACCCAATGCTAAAATTAAGGGACACTCTCCACCTCACCTCACAGTGGTTACAACGTTCATTATGTTCATTTTATAACACAGATTGGAATTGAAAAAGAATTCTCTCGTCTTTAAAGCAGAATTATGACGCAAAAATTCATTTTCAGAGCTTTTACCTATGTTATAGTTGTTTCCTTCTCATTTACCCTCTTAAAATTGTAGATTGCTCAAATATGGACGAATCACTCCAATGATTCGTCCATATTTGAGTAACTTTATCTCTTATTTTCAAGACGCCATATTGCCGATCTATCCCCATTTTCACCACCACCGGCATACATACACGCTGGATTTGGCAGGGTCGCATGGTCATTTTGGTACAAATTTAAAAAAAATCTGCTGCTCGCAAGCGTAATGTGCAGCTATCCATAGGAGGGGCCGACAACTTCACAGCTCTTTCTTGTGACGTTTATGGCAACATCAGCAACATCAGCTCCCATTGGGCAGGTCAGCGGACTTGTTTCCTTTATTAAGTCACTTTAAATTAATACTGCAATTTAAAATGTGCAAATTATAACATAATGATCCACGGGTGTTGTAGATTATAATTATATAGCAGACACAAGCACAATACGGATATACTTGATTTTTACTGTCTTAAAAAAGTGAACTAGTTCATTTTAAGTGGTTTGTAGTGGTCCAAAAGCATTCCTCACATACCTTATGCATTCAGAGTTTTGTCATGACATTGAATCTACAAATGTGTACTTCCTAAAGCCCTCAAGAGCTGCTTATACAATATATCTGTAGCAACACATTTTGCTCAAATACATGGGAAAAAATCTGGACCTTTAAGTTATTGTTACCTTTATAATACAGGTAAGTTTTTTTTACTAACTGTTCTGATATTCACCAAGAACCTCACAAAAAGCAGAGGACCTGTTGGAAAAATTGCATGTGTTTCTTAGGAAGACCTCTCCAACCCTATAAGACTGCCCTGCCCAGCATCATCTGTACTCCACTGGCTTTTCACTACAACCATAATGAAACTTGCTGGTGTCGACTCGAGGTGAAGGTCAAAGTTGTGTTTCCCTGATTGAAAAGCAAGCTTCAAAGTTGGATTAAACTAACAGATATGCGATCCGTCCCACTGGTCTGTTGTGTTAATCTGAATCCCCATCAAAATGCTATTAGTGCTGTGTGAAATGAGAGAAAATAGGTGTCGTTCTTGTGGGACGTCAAAGCCTGGCAAAAGGCTTTAGGCAGATTTGTTTGGGCTTATCCCGTCTGCTGATGGAGAGACAGAGAAGAGTGGAAGTTCAGTAAGCTCATAAATCAAAAAACACTGCTGTTCCTCAAATGACCACAAGGGACTGGCTCCAAAAATGTCATCTGAAGATTTGAATGTTCAGAACTATGCCTAGTACGATGATATTAGTGTCAATAAATAAGTCATAGATATACCATAATTCTACCATCTGCAGCTCAAATACTAAAAAATAAAAATAAGAGAATGGACTCAACTAAAGCTAATGTACAAATGTATGACAATAAATATCGAGCCAAAAAAATGAAACATATCTGATTGGCAGTGGTGGAACATAACAAAGTAAAAGTAATTAAGTACTGTACTGAAGTATAAATTTTAGGTATCTGTACTTTACCCAAGTAGACTTTAAAATGGATACTTTTTACTATTACTTCACTACATTTGAGAGCAGGTATCTGTACTTTCTACTCCACTAAATTTTTGAACAGGACTGAAAAGTGAAAGCATTTTTTTATTGCTCGAGCCCTGCTGAAAAGGCTCAGGGGTTTATTTTTTAACATGTTTATAATTTGAGCAAACAAAAATATACTAATATTGAACAAAATTCAGCACAAATCTTTATCAGAATCACTACATTTGAAACTTTGTTACGTTTCAAAATCTTTACTTTTTACTCTTTAAGTACATTAATATTTTTACTTAAACAGATTTTTTCAATTGATACTTTTACTTGAGTATTTTTTTGCTCCGGTATCTGTACTTTTACTTAAGTAACAAAATTGAGTACTTCTTCCACCACTGTTCATTGGTCAGTTCTACAAGTTATATTTTAGCCCTGTTCATATGTACGTGTTAGCAGCTGGTCATATCCCTAAATTACCTCAATGCAACTGTCGAGCTGATTTATAATTCTGGTTTAAGCAATTTGCATGATAGAATTGTTTTTTTAAATTGTGATATTCAAAATACATTATATCACATTACATTCAATGGAAACTGACAGCTACCTCTAGAGTGAGCTGTCTAGTTAGCAAGCTCCCCAACTGTGCTTAGTGCGTGTGATCACGAAAGCACTCTCCTGCTGCAGATATTTCTATTTATTCCAAGTGTCAGAGGAGAGTTTTGGAGTGACAGCGATACCATAAATATGCAGATTCACGTTGAACCAGGTCATGGATAAAGATATGATACTAGATACTTATAGTCACACAGCTGTTCACATTCTCTCAAATGGATTTATTGGATTATTGGATGGTTTGCAATAGGGATGACTTTGCTGTCAAGTTTGAACATATTTGGCTACGTTTAGGTTATAGAAAAAATACACTGGCTATCTTTATGTATTCCAAAAATATGATCAAAATATAAGTTATTTCAAATTTATAGTACTTTGTCAAATACTACTCTACTACAGGACGACTGATCTGTGTAAAGGGAAGAATGAATGGGGCCATGTATTGCAGACTGACAAGGCAAGGCAAGGCAAGTTTATTTGTATAGCACAATTCGTACACAAGGTAATTCAAAGTGCTTTACAGAATAAGAAAGACATTAAAATCACAATACAACAAATCAAAACATAAATAATCACAAATAATCATCATAAATTTAACATTAAAGGAGAAGAGTGCAGAATAAAAACTTTTCAGTCATATGCACAGCTAAATAGAACTGTTTTGAGCCTGGATTTAAACATTATCAAAGTAGAGGCTTGTCTTACATCTTCTGGAAAATTGTTCCAGGTTTTAGCTGCATAAAACTGAAATGCTGAGTCCCCATGTTTAGTCCTGACTCTGGGCACCAGCAGGAGGCCAGTCCCTGAGGTCCTCAGAGTGCGAGATGGTTGATATGGCACTAACATGTCAGATATGCTCCTGCTCCTGTGTATTTCAATTGTGCATGTAAACACACATCAAAAATCAGATCTAAGTATTTGGCTATCTGTTCTCTTTTAGTGAATTTGCAATAGCCGCAATGGATTTTCATAGTAGGCCTATCACATGAATAGTAACCAACTAATAGAAAACGTCCAGTTCCAGTTTCTATGACAAATGAGAGGGGGGTATGTGTCTCTCTAAATCACTCCAAATGACATGAGAGTCGGACATTGTTCCTCTTATCTTGAACAAAATCATTTATCTCGCACCATTGTCACTGGTCTGTGCTAAAAGGCCTTTTCCTGAACCCATTCGGCTGCTCATCGATTGAAGATCCTGCCGTCCTCCATCTTGTCGGCCGATAGCAGCGGGAGCCGAGCAGAAGCAGCCCTGTCAGCATCGAGGCCCGATGATGGAGAGCCTCAGCCGGGCACAACTGTGAGCTCGGGTATGGTAAGTGTGGACAGAGGCTAAAGCTAAAGCTAACAGCACTAAATATCAGATGCGGGCAGTTTACCGACCTGTCAGGGAGGGCTATTGATTTCCCCCTGTGTCCAGTCTAAACAAGGGAATGGGGCTCACATATGGTGTCTTACAAGTTTGTGCGATCAATGGGTGAGGTAAGAAACATTATTGTTCTACAAGGTAATAAAGAACCCAGAGTGTACGGCTTTCTGTAACAGTTGTCTTTGTGTAATTTGCAGTTGGCCATTAGGTTTTACCAGACAGTAAAAGGTAGAGAAATAGGGTCTTTACTGTTTATGTTACATGCATTTAAAATATATTAAGTATTTTAAACCCCAAGTTTATTTTGTATGATATTTAGTCACATGAGTCTAAATAATTAAAAAAAAAAACTCTCTCATGAATAATGTTTTGTTCAGCATGTTTTAGTGGCACTGTTAAATTTAAATTTCCAAATGTACCGGCATAAGAGCCTTTCAAGAGCAAAGGCTGGAGGGTTTGCAGAAGCAGGCCAATCTGCTCTTAAAGATGGCCACCGGGTGAGAGATTTATCGCAGCACCTGCACTGGTAAAAAGAGACCATTTGCTCCACTTCCCTCATACATAAAGTGTGCTGCTCATGGTGAGGGCCAAAGCATCCATCAGAGCGTACTTACTGCCACATGCCCATGTTTCTATATGAGAGAGTGGGTGTGAAAAGGTCCTATATGGTGCAAGACTTCATGTATCAGTTTAAATCTCATATCAAACTGGAATCTCAGTGTGGGGTAATCAAGTCACGCCCAGCACGATTACTGTCAAAGTACATATGCACAGGAGGAGGTGATACATGTGAGCCAAACAGAACCACACACACAAAAGTCACCAACATAAACATATTATACGTAATGATGGTTGTTCCTCAAAAGCCAAAATTACTGGACCAATCTTATGCTGCTACTTTTACTACATCTGTCTTTACTGCTACACAACTATCAGGCTACTAAAAATTTAAATTTCACTTATATTTATCAATAATAGTAGTAACTTCATCTCAAATGGTTTTAATTTCTGTAGCACTTAGTGTCTCCAAAAGAGTTTTGATCAAGGAAGCATCACATAAACACTGAGGATAAGATGGATTATGTGTCTTGCCCAAGGACACAGTATGCAGTGGTGAGGGCTGGAATCTAACCTTTGCGTTAGTGGGTGAACCCTTTACCATAAGCTACTGCTGCCCTACTGCACTTCTGTACTGATATTTGACTTATTTCTAATGTTTTGACCGAGTTAAATGTGCTCCATGTAATGTAATTATGGACATGTTTTGCCAGGAATATTTGTGTGAGTGGGGTTGCTTCTTCATAGATCTGACCTGACCTGCTTGTGTCCATGGAGATAGATCACTTACTGCTAAACTGTGAAAGACTTCAGCAAAAGCAATGGCATCTATATGACAAGCAGGTGGTGGACCCTCAACCTAAAAAGTTACTTAGTATGTTTAATGCAAAAGCACATAGGTAACTCTAGAGTAGGCTCCTCCATCCAGTGAGCCAAACAGCAGCAGACAGGCAGTGGTCAAAATCCTGAAGTATATCACAGTATGAGCCCCAGGTTGAGTAGATCATCTGTCTGTTCAGATTTGACCGCGTGCCCCCTCACAGCCCACCACACCGGAGCAGGTTTTTGTAAACGAGGGCCTGGCCGCTCTAATGTTAGCAGAGTTAACAGTGATCTTCAGCTGAGCGTGTGGCGATGTGTGTCAGCCTCACTTAGCTCACACAGTCTCCTGGAGGGCTGTGCTGGAGGGGGCAACAACTGCTCTGAGCTGCTGTGCACAAAAGGGCCCTCCAGCTGCAGGCACTTCAACAGCCCCAGCACTTTAAATAGACAAACTTACAAGACGCCTTTAGATTAGCAACAACTCAACACGCACAAGCACTTGTACAATTCAAGATAGTTCGGCTCCATTCGGTACAGTGTTTGTGATTTGGTATGGTCCAGCTACCATACTAAATCACAAACACAACCACAGTCTAAAACAAAGTGCCACTGGTGGTATGCAGGGCCCTCTGGAGTTTGAGTATTAGTTTGACCTAGACGATGTTTTTGTCTTCTTTTCGGTTAATCATTATTTAGAACTACCTCATCCATGTTTTAATCACTGTAGGCGTTGTTTAGGCCTTGTTAAGATCTCACCCTGTGGGGTCAAAAT
>KN472186.1:0-14456 GCA_000787095.1 Periophthalmodon schlosseri | reverse complement strand
ACTAAACCAGGACTAAACCAGGACTAAACCAGGACTAAACCAGGACTAAACCAGGACTCCAGCAGGAGGCTGGTCCCTGAAGTCCTCAGAGTGTGAGATGGTTCATGTGGCTCTAACATGTGGGAGATGTTCTTTGGTGCTGGTCCATGGAGAGACTTGTAACAAGCAGAGCTGCTTTAAAGTCTCTGAGCTACAGGAGCCAGAGACCTGAGCCACAGGACACATGTGTCAAGTACTTCCTGGTTCTAGACCTGAGCCACAGGACACATGTGTGAAGAACTTCCTGGTTCTAGTCAGGGCCCGAGCAGCAGCGTTCTGGATGTACTGCAGAATGGAACATCATGGCAGTTCAGCTCTACAAACATGTCCAGTTACAACAAACAGCTTTGGGTTATTTGCTGCTCTAAATTGTATTTTACGCTGAGGTGGATGCAAGGCCTTCAGTACATCCTAACCATACGACTCTGGCTCCAATTCACTTTCTACTGGAAAACCGTCGCCCCTCTCTCTGTACCTGCTGCTGTCAGACTCGTCATTTTGGTCTTGAATGTTCGTATTAACCCTCTACATGATCCTGGGGTTTTTATTTCACTTTTGTGTCCGTAAATCAAGATATGAATATTAATAACAGACAAATCAGGCGCCTTCTTTCCCAGAGATTGCTCCAGGTTTGATTGACAGCGTTGCTAAGCGCCCGCTCTCTGTTAAACCAGCGGTGCGGGCGGGAAGGGGCGTTACCTTCAACAGCCTCGCTCTGGATTGGCTCTTTGGTTGCTATGATACTCATGGACGGATTTCCAAATATGTAACTCAGCTCCAGATTCACCCCTGTAGCTGCTCTGGCCTGGATGAGCTTCATTTGCCCGGAGCCGAACGCCGTGGGCGACGTCACGCTCACTCAGTCCACTTCTTCATACAGTCTACGGTCTCAACCTTTTGGCCCCTGCAGAGGTGGTCCGCTGGTCGCTATGGACCGCTTGTTTGAATCACTGTTTTTTAGTTGAACTTGGAAGGGTCGACTTCCCTAAAACTGAGAGGGATTATTGTAATGACTTAAGAGGACTTTTGGGCGGCTGCGGCCGGGGTGTTGTCTTGTGTTGACTGAAGTTTAAACAGCCCGAGAGCCACACCAGGTCAGGGAATCTGGGCTTCGCTGGTCAAACATCCTCACAGGGCACCTCTTGTCCCAGTTTGATTTCAGACATATTTGGAGGGGGGAGTCAGTGGCCGCCAGCTGATGAAAGCAAAATACAGAGCTAATCCTTGTTGAAAATTGCGGGTCTTCGGACACACACGTCTTTGCGGATATAGGACATGTGTAACCCAGTCTGTTGTGTTTCTTATTCCCGGACGAGCCCCCCAAAAGTCCTCAAGAGGTTAAAGCAACAGATCCCAGTGTGAAAACATTATGCTGAGGTGTGCGGCCCGAAACATGAGCTACAGGCACACACTGCTTTGATTAATTGGCTCGGCATGGCGTGTGTGTGTGTGTGTGTGTGTGTGTGTGTGTGCCAGAGAAACAGTATTCATTCAGAGACGGGGAGAAAAAGGGGGTCAGAGGATAAGCAGCTGGGTGAGGCGGCCATATTGGGGATTAGTGCGGGGGTCGGTCCAGGTTTACCTCTGCGACACTCGGGTTCAAAGGTCGGGTTATGAACTGGGAGGAAAAAATGCAAAATGGTGGCGGAACGTGGAAGGTGGATAATGAGGTTCGGGAAGGCAGTTGGTTCACTGTGGAAACAGGGTTTAGACAAAGTACAAAAGAGGTTTCAAACGAATTTAACGGGTCCAACAAGATGAAACTGACAATAAAATGAAGTACGTAATAAAATGAAGTTGTTTCTGAGGGTAACTCCATCCTCCAGCCCGAAATGGGAAATGAAAACTCAAAATCCAGTGTTTTCATTCAAAATATTACAATTCAAAATGATACTGGTTTGGATTAAAGAAAAACAGCGGTTTCATGCAACGTTATTAAAGTTACAGTTACAGATACAGAAATGTTTCTTCTTCATTTGACCCATTCTTCACAGGAACAACCCGTAGACTGTGTATATAAACGGACATAGCGAACCTGCTGCTGCTACGCTCCAAACAGGAAGTGATAATGGGCTCCTTTTTGAGCTTAAATAAGAAAAAAAAATGTGAAATGTGCTTTAAGTGTACTTGATACATGTTGCCTATTGAATGTCATTATCATACTTATAATTTTGTTCTTGCAGTACTTCAGTAATTCTTATGGTAAAACTATAGACTATATGTATATAAATGGACATAGCTAACCCGCTAGCCATCGCGTTCTAAATAGGAAGTGATCATGGGCGCACTTCCAGCTCCATCGGCGCCATTTCACTTTCTATTGGAAAACTGACGCCCCTCTTTCTGTAACTGCTGCTGCCAGACTCGTCATTTTGGTCTTAAATTTTCGTATTAACCCGCTCTACATGATCGTGGTGTTTTTATTTCGCTATTGTGCCCGTAAATTAACATATGAACATTAATAACAGACAAATCAGGCGCCTCCTTTCCCAGAGGTCGCTCCCGCTAGCTTAACAACAGGTTTGATTGACAGCGTTGCTAAGTGCCGGCTCCCTGCTAAACCAGCGGTGCAGGACGAGGCGTTACCTTCAACAGCCTCCCTCTGGATTGGCTCTGTGGTTGCTATGATATTCACGGTCGAAATTCCAAATATGAAACTCAGCTCCACATTGGCCCCTGTAACTGCTCTGGCCTCGATGAGCTTCATCTGACCGGAGCCGAACTACGACTGAGTCAGCGTGACGTCACCTATAGCATTTGGAATATCACAGCAAGTATCATAGCAACCAAAGAGCCAATCCGGAGCGAGGCTGTTGAAGGTGACGCCCCTTCCCGCCCGCACCGCTTCTATATACAGTCTATGTGTCAGACTTTAGATTTATGCCACATCAAAACTCATGATTTGCCTGACCTCCTGCTGCAGATAAACAGTCCGAGTGTGTCTCGTTTGGCTCTGGACCTTCTCCTCGGAGCTCCCGGGGCTGCTTATTTGTAATGGAGCAGTGTGTTTCCGAGCTCTGGCCCTGGCTCCGGGTCTGATGAGTCAGCACTTAACTGACGTGGCCCAAACATAACAAATGTTGTATTAATAAATAAGATTCATCGACGTGAGACCAACTTAAGCCCTGATTATAGGCAGATTTGTATGTGTTCATTCACTGTGCCCCTCTCCGCCGCGTTTTAACCTCTCTTTATGTGATGTAATGATAAGGTTAGATCTGTTATGTTCTGGAAATATAAGATTCTCCCCTTTGAGAGGCAGCAGCCCCGGGGTCTGCTTCAGACTCTAAAACTGCCCAGAACAATTCACTTAAGACGTGGAAATCCATCGTCCAAATGAGTAAAACATGAAGATTTATCAAACATGAAAAGTTCAGATCATGATTATTATTATTATGATTCTGTCTCCAAACTTCAGAACATGAACAATCTCTGTTCGACACGTCGGCTTTTGATTCTGGCCTGTCTGTGTGTGTATTTATGTGTGTGTGTGTGTCTGTGTGTATGTCTGTGTGTGTGTGTGTCTGTGTGTATGTCTGTGTGTGTGTGTGTCTGTGTGTATGTCTGTGTGTGTGTGTGTCTGTGTGTATGTCTGTGTGTGTGTGTGTCTGTGTGTATGTCTGTGTGTGTGTGTGTCTGTGTGTATGTCTGTGTGTGTGTGTGTCTGTGTGTATGTCTGTGTGTGTGTGTGTCTGTGTGTATGTCTGTGTGTGTGTGTGTCTGTGTGTATGTCTGTGTGTGTGTGTGTCTGTGTGTATGTCTGTGTGTGTGTGTGTCTGTGTGTATGTCTGTGTGTGTGTGTGTCTGTGTGTATGTCTGTGTGTGTGTGTGTCTGTGTGTATGTCTGTGTGTGTGTGTGTGTTTGTATGCGTGTGTGTGTGTGTGTGTGCGTGTGTGTGTGCGTGTGTGCGTGTACATGTGTCTGATCTCGTCCTAAGCAGCGTCTCAGCCCCTGTCGCTCAGGCCCAGGACGTCTGACGCAAATGTTACTCCTCAATTATTCATGTGTCTTAAATGGCAGTGTTCACAGCTGATCCAGACACTGACACCGGCGTCTGCACCTCCCCAGACCCAGACCCAGACCCAGACCCGGACCCGGACCCAGACCCGGCCCCGGGTCCGGGTACGAGCCAAACCTGCCTCCCGTTATGTCTCATCATCACATCTTCATCACATCTTCATCACATCTTCATCACATATGGAATCACAAACACACGGGGCGTATTTTGAGCCGAGATGCTGCGTCATTAGATTCATTTATGATTTAGAGGAAACACACTGGAGAAGTTTGGAAGGAGACACGGAATCAGCAGATTTCCTGTGCAGACGACAATCATTGGGAACAGATCTGGGAGTGTTCTGGTTTTCCTGTCGTGTGCATTCTTTTGTTCAGAGCCACATGTTTATTTCGAGAGATGGTGATGGAGTGAGGGCTCGTGATGCCCTCGTGTGGGAACTGGGCTCGTGAAAGGTGTTTCTAAAGACCACAGGACCGGTCAGTATCGGCATCGTCCAGTCTTTATCTTTATGACTGAGTTTAGTCTTGACCAAAGTATCAAAATGACCCATTCTGCAGGAACGGAAGGAGCTGGAGGCTCCACCTGCTCCTTAAAAACACTCAAAACAGAACAAGTTCATTTTAAACTGTCCAAAATTATGAATTCTGAGCATAGTTATTATAGTTATTAGTGTTTTAATAATAAATTTTAAAAAATAAATAAATAAACAAATAAAAATAATAATAATTAGTGGTGGAATATAACTAAAACATAAGTAAAACTAGTGAAGTGCTGTACTTCAGTAGAAATGTGAGGTATCTGTACTTTACTTAAGTACATTTTAAAGTGAATATTTGAACTGGACTGAAAAGTAAAAGTATTTTTTATTATTGTGTGAGACCTGCTGAAAAGGCTGAGGGTTTATTTTTAACACGTTCATAATTTGTGCAAAACAAAAATATACAAATAAAAACAGCTGGAAAAAATAAAAAATGATTCCACATTTGAAGCTTTATAAGACTCAAAATCTGCAAGAAATACTTTTTCTTTTTACTCTTTAAGTACATGTTTAATACTTTTAGCTAAGTAGATGTTTTCATGTGATACTTTTACTTTTACTTGAGTATTTTTTGCTGCGGTATCTGTACTTTTACTTAAGTAACAGTATGAAGTACTTCTTCCTCCAGTGATAATAACACATTTGATTTATAAGTGTCTTTCTCACGTCACAGGCCACAAACACGACAAAAACAACATTAAAACAATCAGAAGAACATTCAACAGAAGAAGCTCATCTAAAGATCAGAGCTGAGTTTTGCCAACAACTAGCATGCTAAGCCCACGCACTTTCTGACTAATGGGAAATAAAACGCTTTATAATTAGATGCAGACATTACACAGCATCTTTAAGAGTTTTTTATACAAATACGTCTGTAGTGGAGCAGAGAGATTTAGCTCAAAAACATGGAAAAAGATGTTTATTACACAAAACTGGTGAGGTTTAAGTCATGTTCTAAAGCTGTTACCTCCTCAAAAACACACCTGGAGTTGTGTTTTGTTTCATTCACACATGTTTGAGTAACACTTTATGCTCTGTTCCACCTTGTGATGTCATGAAGTGGTAGTTTTCAAGTTAATAACAGCTACTTTTACCTTTTTGTCCAGTAGAGATTGGAAACGCCAGGGCTGAAATGATCCAAATGATTCTAGTGAAGGTGTGTGGAGTTTAAAAACACAGTGGAGCACTTCCTGTATTACCACATGACATCACAAGGTGGAACAGAGTGTTTTCAGTTTTGAGAGAAGAACTCAGCCTAAATCTGCAGAGTTTGTGTGAATGGGTGAATGGAACAAAACACAACTCCAGGTCTGTTTGTGACGAGGAAACAACATTAGAACAGATCAGAGAATAGAGTCACATGGGGCTTTAATGGTCACACTGGTTTTACTGTTTATCTTGACAGAGAGCGCGAGGTGAAAGAGAGAGAGAGACAGAGGGAGGGATGGGGAGAGGGAGAGAGGGAGAGAGAGGGAGAGATATAGAGAGAGAGAGGGGAAGGGAGGGATGGGGAGAGGGAGAGAGGGAGAGAGAGGGAGAGATATAGAGAGAGAGAGGGAGAGAGAGAAATACAGTGAGACAGAGGGAGAGAGACAGGGAGAAAGGGATGGAGAGAGAGAGAGGGAGAGAGAGAAATACAGTGAGACAGAGGGAGAGAGACAGAGAGAGCGAGAGTGAGTGCGAGAAGAACAGAGAGACAGAGAAGGAGAGAGCGGGAGGGGAAGAGAAAGAGCACAAGGTGAGAGAGAGAGACAGAGAGATACAAAGAGAGAGATAGTGAGAGAGAACGAGTGGGAGTGAGAGGGAGGGAGAGAAGGAGGGAGAGAGCGAGGGAGAGAGAGGGGGGAGAGAGTGCAAGGTGAGAGAGGGAGAGATACAGACAGAGAGAGAGATACAGAGAGACAGAGAGAGAGAGAAGGAGAAGAGAGAGAGAAAGAGTGAGAGAGAGGGGGGCGAGAGGGAGAGAGCGAGGGAGAGAGATACAGAGAGAGAGAGAGGGAGAGCGAGAAATGTAGAGACAGAGAGGGGGAGAGAGAGAGTGAGAGTGAGACAAGGAGAGATACAGAGAGACAGAGAGGGAGAAAGAGAGGGGGAGAGATACAGAAAGGAATAGAAAGAGGGAGAGAGAGAGAAATAGAGTCAATGAAAAACAAATATACAGATAAAACAATACATAGAACAATAAAACACCTGTATATCCTGTGTAGTGTTAAATACCAGGGAGGTGAGGTCACATGTGCATCCATCCCCTTTAGACACACATGCTAACACATGCTAACAATGCTAACACACACACACACACACATAGAGCGCGTATGTCTAGACCAGAACTTGAAAGTAATGAACGTCTCTAAACGTCACAATAATCTCAAATCCATGTGTGATTTTTCTTCTGACGGCGCCACATCACAGCCTCGTCCTCGCCTTTGGGAGCCGCTGCCAGCCATTCATCCACCGGCGCCTTTTTTGTAAACCAGCTGATGGGGATAGACGCTCCACCTAATTATATAGATTATAAACGGGATTATGAAGATACGTTAGAAAGAAAAATTAACTTTGATCATGTTTGACACAAGGGTTTTGTTTACCTTTTTACGGGCGCCATTTTGAGGACTTCTGGCCTTTCAAAAGACTAAGAGCTCTCAGAATTTTGTCTGGATGGAATGTGACAACTTTATTCTCGGTTTTAAAAATAAGCGTAAGTGTATTACGAGTAAAAATGTATCTGTTAATCTGTTGAGAATATTTTTTTTTTTTTGGATATTTCTGAATATTTTTTGAATTTTTATGTTTTTAAGAACGCAAAATTTCGAACTTGCAGCCATCACAACTACTTCCATACTACACCCACCGCCTCTCTGCCGCGCGTACAGTACGACAGGAGAGTGTGTGGGCTGAGCTGTTTCGCTGAAAAGGTCAAAGGTCACCGTCACGCTCGCTCCCGTCGCTCGCGGTTAACTGGCCTACCTCCTCCCGCCTTTGTGCTTAATACAGTAGTGATGGGATAATCCGGCGCCCTGCCACCTCACAGACGCGCCTCCGTCCCCCTGGCTCTTATCACACACGCGCACCGCCCCCCCCCCCCTCTCTCTTATCACACACACACACACACACACACACACACACACACACACACACACACACACACACGACACATCTAAAAGGCACAGGGCGCTTGTTTGAGGTGCACCAATCTCACGGCGGCAGATGTAGCCTACAGCCTGTACGGAGATGGAAGCGGTGAACCCGGAGTCGCCGTAACCCGTGGTAACCCGGCCCGCCCACTCACAGATCGGCCAGAACAAGGACGAGGAGGAGGAGAGGAGAGGGGGCGGCGGAGCGACAGAGCTATACACTTCAAACAGGACCACTATAGAGAGTTGGAGAGTCTTATCTGATGGAGGTGTAGTGAGGGGATGGGCAGAGCGGCTGCTGGGAGGATGCTGACAGAGGAAGAAGAGACGTATAGTGTGATGAGGTAAGAAGGAGATCGGTTTGGATCAGGTGGGAGCTGTCTGTAAGTGCGGATGTGCTGAGTTTTATTTGTGTGAAGCCAAAATGAAGCTACACTTCTGATATGTCTCATACTTTCCACAAGTTACCGCGGTTTTTACTCATCAGGAAAAAACAAACAAACAAACAAACAAACAAACATGGCCGACTGACATGAAGTATCTGTGTTATAAGTGGAAGGATTCTCTCATTTTGTCACATTTTTATATTTAATGAGGAGCATTTTCCCCAAATTAAATGTATGTTGTGACCGGCATAAATTTCGGGGTAATAAAAATATGCAAATGAATGTCACGGTGAGAGCACGTGACGGCAGGGCCCGCGCTGCGTCACACGTCGTTTGGACAGATTTAGCAGTGAAGGATTTTGTTTAAAAAAAATAAAAATAAAAAAATGCACTCTATAGTCTATTTTGAGTGGAATAGGAGTTGAATAAAACAGGTAAAACGAGTTCTTGTGAATTACAAAAAGTGTCTGTCCAACGGGAGGGTTTTATTTTACGCTGACGTGATGTTTTGTTTTTATGTTTAAAAATGGAGGTTGTTAAATTGGCCCTCAAAGAAAAGAAGTAATATTATCTTAATGTTGCTTTAATTTTCATCTAAAAAGTAAATAAAACCACAAAAATGACGAATGCTGTTGACTGGCTGTGTTTAAATTAAAAACGATGCGCGTGATTCAGCCGCGCGCTCCTAAAGCGCACGTGGCCTTGAGCACCGGAGGCTCACGGTGCGCGCTGTCCGGGAATGCGGCGTGGCGCGCGGGCTCACGTTAGAGGCATCTTCGGGCCTCTGCACCGGAGCCTCGAGCCTCGCGCTCCGTGCGTCTCCCAGCGGAGCGCGCGGCGGTGATTACAGAGCTCTCCGGGCGGGACGCTCATTAATCACTTCGCTACTGATAATCTCATTTAGTGCCGCCAAATTACCCCGGGCTACGCGCGTGGATGTGTGTGCGTAACCGTGCGTAAACACTCGACCCTCGTCATTATGAGCCGTTACGCGCGGCCTTCACGTGCGCCTCTGTGTTGGTGTTTTTGTTGAACGCGCAGAGTCTTTCCGGACACGTGGCTCATAATGAGACAGTGCAGCAGAAACACGCCGCAGGTTTAATGACGCTGATCATTACGATCATGAGCAGAGTCTGGGTGAGGAGAGCAGGGGTCACGTGCTGGTGTTTGCTGCTCCCTGGCGGCGATAAAGAGAAGTGACTGCATTCGGATCATGAGCTTTATAACCGACAGATGGCGCTGTTACTGCTCTAACTAAATGTTATTACAGAGCTAATGTACCGTATGAAAAGCGCATAGACTCACGGGAAAGGATTTAAAAACATTACTTTTGGGGGTGTTTTTTGTTTATTTTTGCCACTACGTTTGTCTTGTTTTCTATCAATCAACTAATTATTGTTCTTTTATTTCTACATTATTTTACAGGTGGGTTTATTTTTAGAACCAGGAAGAACTTGACACATGTGTCCTGTGGCTCAGGTCTGTGGCTCCTGTGGCTCAGAGACTTTAAAGCAGCTCTGCTTGTTATAAGTCTCTCCATGGACTGCACCAAAAGAACATCTCCCACGTTAGAGCCACATGAACCATCTCACACTCTGAGGACTTCAGGGACCAGCCTCCTGCTGGAGTCCTGGTTTAGTCCTGGTTTTGTCCCAGTTTAGTCCTGGTTTAGTCCTGGTTTAATCCTGGTACAGTCCTGATTTAGTCCTGCTTTAGACCTGGTTCAGTCCTGGTTTAGTTCTGGCCTCCTGCTGGTGCCCAGACTCAGGACTAAACCAGGACTAAACCTGGAACATTCTTCCTGAAGATGTGAGACAGGCCTCTACTTTGACAATGTTTAAATCCAGGCTCAAACAGTTCTGTTTGTGGCGGTTCTGTTTGTGGCGGTTCTGTTTGTGCCGGTTCTGTTTGTGCACATGACTGAGAGGTTTCTTCTGTCTCATATCAAACTTCCTCACTTGATTCATCGTGTCATTTATCAGGGCCACAAACAAAGTGCCAACTCTGGACTTTGGTTCCTGTCCACTCCACAAAGTGCTGGTCAGACGCCAGGGCCTTTTCACATGAGATGCTCTGTTCTTGGGCCAAAACTCACTTTATTTACTCAGTTTATTTTGAACTATTCATGAACGAAATCTACCAACAAACCAAGATTATTCAAACTAATTCTTAGACACAAATCTTGAATTTTATATCAGTCTATTTCAGTTTGATATACTGTACATAGGGGGGTCCATATGTGTGTCTTTTTGATTTTCAAATTCCATGACCTGCTATGCCCCAAAATGAGGTAGACATCTTCAAACCAAATATAGCTTTTACTGCTAGCCATTGCAATGCTGATTTAAGATTCATTATAATAACATAAGACAAAATAACCAAGTAGTTTGGTACCATGGAAACACAACGCACATATTAGCAAACAGACAAAAAAGTTTTAAAATCGTCTGAAAACTCAAGAAAAAAATACAAAATGGATTTAAACGGCACATTTTCAGGAGCCTGTGGTCAGTCCGAGCTCATGGTCCTGTTCAGGAGTTTGATTTTACACAAAAATGTGAGAGTGACTCACTGAAAAACTGTTGGCTAATGCTAATGCTAATGCTAATGCTAGCTCGTGACTGTAATATTATTTGAGAGGGACTTGTTTAACATCACAAGGTGGAACAGAGTGTTTTCAGTTTGAGAGAAGAACTCAGCCTAAATCTGCAGGGTTTGTGTTTAACATGTGAATGAAACAAACACAGCTCCAGGTCTGTTTGCGACGAGGAAACGACATTAGAACAGATCAGAGAGTAGCGTCATATGGCCCCTTTAATTTAAATCCCTCTGCTTTGGCACGGCTCCGCTCGGTTCTATTTGGCTCTTCAAAGCGGGTTCACTTTCATCATGGAGCAGGGGCTGAGTGCTCTGCTGCTTTAACCTCTGGGCTGGGAACAAAGAGAAAATGGAGGAGAAGAGGCCAAAACGCACTCGGGCTGATCCAAAACACAGAACAGGATCAGCTAATGCAGAAAGACAGATATATTTAAGTGTAAATATGACAAGAAACACATAACTGTATTTATGATCTTCTTCTGTTTGAGTGGTTCACTGCCAGTCAAAAGTTTGGACACGTCCTCTCATTCGTTCAGTGTTTTTTTTTTTTTATTTATTAGTAGAGTTATTTCACTTTTTTTCTTTACTACATAATTCGAGGCCTATATATCTTGCATCATTTTTTTCTGCATGTATTTAAAACATTTAAATTAGTAAAATAAAGAAAACACTGAATGAGAGGCTGTGTCCAACAGGTCGTGTATGTTTAAGGATTTGAAAATAAAATAAATATAAATATATATATATATAAAAAAATAGTAGAGTAATTCACCTTTTTTCTTTGCGACATAATTCCATATATCTTGCTTCATATGTTTAATGTCTTCTGTGTGTATTTAAAATGTAGAAAGTAGTAAAAATAAATAAAAGAAACTGGTAGAAACAGCCATATTTAACACACAGAGACTGAAAAAGCTGAAGCTGATTAGACCTGCACTTTACACCTCTGTCACAGCGTCATTCATAAAAAACAACAAAAGTACTACATGTATCTGCCCAGAATGAAACTTTTAAACTTCTTTTCAAACTGTAGGAGAGTGTGAAGTGTAGGAGAGTGGTGCACAGTCGAAGTTCTTCTTGTGTGAGAGTTTAATTCTGTCTCTAATTAAACATAAATGATGCAGAACAAACAGAGCAACAAAAATAAATCTGTTCGTAATGATACTTGTTTATGTCGTGTTTTTTCACTATAATAAAATACAGCTCAGTGTAAAAGTATTCAGAGTATTCACACGTGGTGGATGAAGTACTCAGGTTTGTTACTTCAGTAAAAGTACAGGTACAGAGGTGAAAAGTTACTCAAGTAAAAAAATCACATGAAAAAATCTACTTAAGTAAAAGTATTCAAGTATCTGCTTAGAAAGAGTAAAAAGTAAAAGTATTTCACACAAGTGTTGTTCATTTGGTAAAGTGTAAATGTAGAGATATTGATTTAAAATGATTCATATTTTGTTCAACAGTAAAACTACAAATCAATTTCCTCATGTTTTTCTGGAATTTTCATATTTTGTTCAACAGTAAAACTACAAATCAATTTCCTCATGTTTCTTCTGAATTTTGTGTTTTTATTTTTGTTTTGCTCAAAGCCGAAGCTTGAACTCGAAAACTTTAGTCAGGATGTTTCCACGAACATGGTAAAAATAACCCCTCAAATCATATGAAAAGTACTTTTTACTTTTCAGTCCTGTTCAAAAATGTAGTGGAGTAGAAAGTACAGATACTGCTCTCAAATGTAGGGAAGTAAAAGTAAAAAGTACACACTTTAACATGTACTTAAGTAAAGTACAGGTACCTGAAAATTCTACTTAAGTACAGTACTTCACTAGTTTTACTTCGTTACCTTCCACCATTGGTGTTCAGAACATCACTGTGATTGGACCACGTAACAGAATAACACAAAACACATTTTAATTCTGTAACTAAATACATGTTCAAACTATTCTTCCATCACTGAATGAACTTGAGGTTTGGATTATAAGACGAGGACCACACAGAGGCTCGTACTTTGGCCCACAGCAGATACACAGATCACATTAATACTCTCGACCACCAGCAGAGGGCAGCCACGATCTACGGAGTTTGGGTCAATATTTAGTCAATCATCAACTTATTCCAGACCATGGAATGCAGCTTTCATCAAACACAATGTTCTTTTACAGGTGAAAGAAAACAGGAGTTCAAATGTGTTTGGCCTTGTTTTTGCAGCACTAAAAACACTTTTAAAGGGATAAACATCGAACATAAACTTTAAGAAGGGAAACGTGGGCTCCTGAAATCAACCGTGAGCAGATCCATAGAGTCGTAAAGTGAATATAGTTGTGTTATAAGAAAAACAGCACTGAGGAAACAACATTATAACACAGATCAGAGAACAGTGTGATATTAAACCACAGGGACACTGCAGACGCACTCACATTTATCACTGACACAGACCTTGGATCAGACAGAACTGAACCTTTCTCTCCTTAAAGAACATGAAAATGCTTTCACTTTCCATTTTGCTGTATAAAGAAATTTAATCTAAAAACAACTCATATAGTGCTGGTGTTTTTATTGGTCAAAAAAAACTTTAAAAACATCCATTCTGTAAGAGTGGGGTCTCCTGCTTGTCTGAAATACAAAACAAGTGTGATGCCACCACCGGTTTAACAGGGAGCGGGCGCTTAGCAACGCTGTCAATCAAACCTGTTGCTAAGGCTACCGGGAGCGACCTCGGCGAAAGAAGGCGCCTGATTTGTCGTTATTAATGTAAGGCTACCGGGAGCGACCTCGGCGAAAGAAGGCGCCTGATTTGTCTGTTATTAATGCTCATATCTTGATTTACAGACACAATAGTGAAATAAAAACCCCAGGATCATGTAGAGGGTTAATACGAACATTTAAGACCAAAATGAGTCTGACAGCAGCAGGTACAGAGAGAGGGGACACGGATTTTAAATAGAAAGTGAATTGGAGCCAGAGTCGATGGAGCCGGAAACGCGCCCATGATCACTTCCTGTTTGGAACGTGGTGGCTAACAGGTTAGCTATGTCCATTTATATATACAGTCTATGATTCGAAATGATTCTGATCCCAGTGCGACAAAATGTAAACAAATAAATATATATATGTAAAGTGACTATGAGTAGAGACACTTCTTACAGTTCAGCAGCTCTTGACATAATTAAAAGTCTTTGGGAGCACTTTCTTTCTCTCTCTGTTTCTCTCTCTCTCATTTCTCTTCCTTCACACCCCAATCAGTGAGTCCCAGCGGGGGCCCTCCTTCTGCTGTCAAAGGCTCACCTCCTGCTGGGACGGGGCTGATTGGAGACAGTCTACCATCCAAACACTCTCCCAAGTTTGACTAAGAGGGAACTCCACGAGAGCTACTGTTGTTCTGTTCTGGCCTGAACTAATGCAAATGGGTAAACTGGAGTCCGCAGCATGTGACGTTATAACGCACACTCTGACTAAAGACTTTTATCGTCCTAAAATGAAACTGAAGATAAGAAGCAAAGTTGCTAAATGTTTATTGATACATCTGGAGCTTCAGAAGTAACAGAATGAAAATCAGAGAAGCCAGTCGTACATGCGCTTTAGGATAATGACAGTGAGTATGGGTATGGGCAGGCCCGTCGACACAAATTTGGGGGCCCAGGGCAAGAAGTCCCTCGTGGGCCCCCCTCTAATGCAAATGAATAGGAGGAGAGTCCAATTCTGGGCGTGTTTGAGTGTCCACTATGTAAGTGTGTGCTCTATATAA
>KN472185.1:13564-29380 GCA_000787095.1 Periophthalmodon schlosseri | reverse complement strand
TACACAGAGTACAGGAGTACACAGAGTACAGGAAGACAAGAAGTACAGGAGTACACAGAGTACAGGTGTACACAGAGTACAGGTGTACACAGAGTACAGGCGTACAGGAGTACACAGAGTACGGGTGTACACAGAGTACAGGTGTACACAGAGTACGGGTGTACACAGAGTTGATGACACAGAAACCATTATCTTAATGTCACTTTTCAATCGTGTGTATTATTCCTCCATTCCGTACTCAGGGGTGGTTAGTTACTATTGAAGCCACAGCTGCCCTGGGGTAGACTGACAGAAGCGAGGCTGCCAATCTCCACCATCAGCCTCTCTGACACCTACAGTCCCTCACACACCACATTCACATTAGACAAAGTGTGTGAAGTGCCTTGCCTAAGAACACAACATCAACTCGCGCTAGAGCTGCAGCTGTTTGACTCACTCTCCAACCACGCTCTTATTTTAGTGCCATGACAGACGTTCACATCTCAGCAGTGATCTCTGTACTTAGTAAAAGGTATTTTCTCACAACGTCAACACTATCATTTCAGACAAAATGGCCTCTATGACCCTGTATTTGGGCTTTGCACCTGACGTACGGCTAAATAAGCACTTTACTACTGCATCTAAATCTGCAACGAATAAACAGCCCTCCCTAAATACAAGCTTCAGCATTGTGCCTTAAATTTAGACCGGGGTTAATGGGTGTAATTGCCTTGTTCTCTGGAGATTTACAAATTGCAAGCCACTTTCTTTTTTTAGTCCGTTCGCACCTAGCAGGCAGCTACGCCGTACCGTCTACCACTTCATTGGAAACTGGCCCTTCGCAGCCAGAGATTGTGAAAAAGGAGCAAAGTGGACGGGTCACTCGTACCCCATGTGGCAGAGCCTGATTTCACACTGTCATAGATACGTTTTAACTTGGGCCTTCCTGCTGCTCCTGGCTCACTCTACCCAACATTTTAGAAAGGAACAAAAGAAACCAGCAAAAAAAGGAGTTAAGGTTTCAGACTAACAGATCATTCGCGGCAAGTCCGATGAAAACGAAAATTTTAAAAGCAAAGCCCTGAAATGAAAAAGCAGTCGTTGGCTTCGGGGGAAAGAGCTACACGAACGGTATAATCGATAGAGATCTTTTTGCCGCGTTGTAAGGTGAGAAACAACTAAAAGGCGTCGAGGATTGCGTCACGATAATTCAGACCAGCTAATGATATTCTCCGAGCCAGAGCGATTTAGAGACAGGACCATTCATAACTCGAAATGGAGGCTAAAAATATGCCAAGAGGGCTATTCATTGGGCTTAAAGAGTCAGAACAGAATAAAAGTACTTATATCTGGACAATAACCCATCTTTCAGATTACTGCATTTTCTTTGCCCATTAATTTATTATAAAACTAAAATGGTTAAGGTAAGAACAAACTGAGCCAAGAGACGTTCGGATCTCAAGGACAAAATTATCATCCCCAGCATTTATATAACGTTGGAACAGTTGGGCTTTAGTCTAAATAACAATACGCCAAAAAGAAATAAAAGGAAGGAGGAAATAGATGAATAAAATATAATCTGAAAAACATTCTCTCCTTGAAAATCGCCTGAAGAACTTTACAGCTGCGGGCGGCACATTTTCAAATCAAAGTGGAAAGTATGTCATTACGTGAATATTTAATAAAATGCAGGTGTATCTGTCTGGTTTTATGCTACACGTGGGTTGCAACATTTCCCACAGCGATGGTACACGAGAACCAGAAGCGACAAGATTTTTGACAACGATTTAAATAAATAAATGACGTATCACCTGCTCGTCTCCACGTAGATGTACGCGTTTAATGCCAGACTGTGGAAACTTCCAGGCAAAGCAATTATCACACATACCTTTAATGTCGTTTGACACATAACAATAAAACCAACAGCTTTGTGATTCAGTTTGTCTTTACCACTCTCCACGAAACAGGAGGGATTCGGTATCTTAAAGTGATCGATATTCTAACGACATTCGCACCACGGGAGAAGTCTCAGAAAGCCCAATTAGTGTTTAGGTTTACTATAACACCGGCTGTAACAGAGCCGTTCATTTCATCGGCCAAATTAAAATATGGCGTCTGCGGGGACTGTTCATTTATGCATAAGCTAATGGGCGGTCAAATGCTTGAAAAAGTTTAAGGCTCGTATTAAAATTTAGTTATTAATTATTAGTAAAATGAGTTTTAGAGAGAGGAAAGTAAGACGTCCATTGAACTGGTTAGTTTGCTTTGATGTTTATTTTAGCTTGGCCGCGTCAATACACACATCAAGCAGCAGCTCTCTCTGTCTGTCTCTCTCTGTCTGTCTCTCTGTCTGTCTCTCTGTCTGTCTCTCTGTCTGTCTCTCTCATTCTCTCTGTGTGTCTCTGTGTCTCTCTCTCTCTGTCTGTCTCTGTCTCTCTCGTTCTCTTTGTGTGTCTCCGTGTCTCTCTCTCTCTGTCTGTCTGTCTCTCTGTCTGTCTCTCACTCTCTCTCTCTCTGTCTGTCTCTCACTCTGTCTGTCTCTCTCGCTGTCTCTCTGTCTGTCTGTCTCTTTGTCCCTCTCTCTGTCTCTGTGTTCTCTCTCTCTGTCTCTCTCTCTCCCTGTCTGTGTCTCTCTCTCTCCACTGCGTCTCTATGTCTCTCTCTCTCTGTGTTTCTCTATGTCTCTGTCTCTCTCTCTGTCTCTCTCTCTCCTTGTCTGTGTGTCTCTCTCTCTCTCCACTGCGTCTCTCTTTCTCTCTCTCTCTATGTCTCTCTCTGTGTCTGTCTCTCACTCTCTCTCTGTCTCTCTCTCTGTCTCTTTGTCTTTGCCTGTCTGTCTCTCACTCACTCGCATGCTCTCTGTCTGTATGTCTGCCTCTCTGTCCCTCTCTCTGTCTCTGTGTCTCTCTCCCTGTGTGTCTGTGTCTCTCTCTCTCTGTCTCTCTCTCTGTCTGTGTCTCTCTCCCTCTCTCTGTGTGTCTGTCTGTCTCTCTCTCTCTCTCTCTCTCTCTCTCTATGTCTCTCTCTATGTCTCTTTCTCTCTCTGTGTTTCTCTCTTTGACTCTCTCTGTCTTTCTCTCTCTCTCTGTATCTCTCTCTGTATCTCTCTCCCTGTCTCTGTCTCTTTCTCTCTGTGTTTCTCTCTCTTCGTTCCTAGTTCTCTTGATACTCCGCGGCCAGTACATGTTGTTGTCAAAGTTTCCATGTTTGAAGACTGCATCACGGTTGAATCCGCTCTTTGTGATGACTGCACTTCTCTCCGGTCCCTGTGGCCTGTTCGCACTTTAAAGTCGTCAGGATCACGAACGGGAGCGAACCGGGGACGGCCGTGGGGAGCGAACGCCGGTGTGGTCCCTTCAGACGGACCGCGCATTTAGGAAAGTTTATAGTGTATTCAAAAAGCAGAGAATATGACCTGCAAAGATACAGGAAATAGACATCATCCTAAATGGTTTACATGGTTTACAAGGTAGTGACGCTCAAAACGCCCATCTAATTGTAATTTTTTTTATGACAAGCGTTTCAATTGCAATTCGATTTCAAACACGTCCAGAAGAATTGTCAAAAAAGACTGAAATGTGACCTTACTAATTCAAGAATCGCATTTCCGAGCTCGTGTGTACAGGTCTAAACTGTACTGTTAGCAGGTTTTATGCAGAATAAGACGGTATAAATAAATAACATTGATTAAAAAAACAAACAAACAACAGCTAGGTCCAAATAATAGGTCTATATTTACTGATTCCTGCCATGGGTTTTCCACAGAGGAGCTGGTGCTGTCGGTTGTGTTAAATATGGCCTGCTTAGGGGCCCCAGGCTGCAGGCCCACAGCTGTAATCACTGTGTTTTGTCTGTAGTAAAGATTGAGCACTGCTGAAAGTGGAGCTGAGCATGAAATAAATTCAAGCTCCCCGGAACACACAAACCACCGCCTCCGCCTCCCTCACTCAAAAACACACTCACACAGTCTCTCGCACAAGTCCAACAGAACTTTCATGTCCTACTTCAAAGCATCAATTAAACAGGAGAAAGGCTTGATAATAAGCATAAGGTTATCCACGTCGTAATGAGCCAAACTATTCGTTGTGACACATCAAAAACATTAGCACAGCTTCGAGCCAGGATGTGGAAATGCATTAGCGCCACAGTGGGGAAAAGGCCGCAAATAAGGAAACGTAAGGACAAATCTTAATATTCATTATTAACGGCGGCGGCAGAGTTTGTCCAGAGCCATTTCCACAGCGCCGATCGCTTCATACGCCGCTATCGGGGAAATGTCATGTTCAGGCTTTAGCGATTTAGCTCGTGCTTCTGTGATAGGAAGCGTACGGGAGGAAGAAACGCAACATGAAAGACACCGCTACCTCTGGTCCCTGTGGGGCGGCGCGGAGACGGGCCGGTGTCTGTTAGATGATAAGTGTCATGTGACGTGCTGGTGGCCACGGCTCACAGCTCGGACTTAGGCACGTGCATGGGATTTTTCTCCAGTTTATGATTTAAATCTAATTGGCAGAGATGATTATTTGAGTCCTGATTCCCAATTATTTATGAAGCGCTTTTAAATACGACTGGAGTAGAACAGATAACGTCACGATCAAATATAAAAATAACAAATGCAGATGTTTTTAGAGTTTGGTTATATGTTTACGTGTTTTGAAGTAGAGACTATTGACAAAATACAGTTATTAGTCAGACTGTGCTCTAAAATAAAACATATAGTAACAAAACACCTGCATTCAAATCTATAGCGCAGACTGCAGCCTTGTGATTTATAAATGACCAATCCATTACATATATGCAGCAGCAGCAAAGAGCTATTTATACAGCACAGTTTCACCTTTTTTTATTACATTAATTTCATTCAGTAACAATAATACACAGGGGTTGTGAGAAACTGTCAGTATGTGAAAGCTGAGCATTTGCCTCGCTTTACCAGAGCCCATAAAGTGAGCAGCTAAGAGAGGTAAATGGACTGCATTTATATAGCACTATTCTGCCTTACTGGTACATAAAGTGCTTTACAGTGTGCCTCGTTGGGCCATTTGCACACAGCAGCGGTGACAGAGCAGGCTCCGGGGGCAGCTCCGGGGGCAGCTCCGGGGGGCAGCTCCCGTCCCATTGTCCTGCCGAGAAGTCGCCGTCCTTTGTCGCGCGTCGGGTTTTGACTTTGTATGCAAAACGTTTCTGCTCTGTTCTTTATTTATTCTAGTGCATATGCCAAGAATGGAACTTGTCACTCAAAATGTAAAAGTATATATTTTAAGAAGTCCGATAACTCAGCTTTGGGCAATTTTTTTTCTTTTTTTTCCCCCCTTTTTTTGCAGAGTTGTCCAGTCTCAGCTGTGTTTACTGGTGGTTACAGATGAGTTAGTACTGAAGGGCTTGTACCACATTCGTCTTGTCCCAGTGCAGATATTGCATAAGCAGCTCAGGTCAAAACGCATCTAATTATAGTAGATGAATTATAGTAGAGCATTTTATTGTCCCATGATCAGGAAGTGCGCGGTTAGCATGTTAGTTGTTAGCTTTATAGTGATGGCAAAACTCGTTTCTTGTCTCTCAAAGCTGAGAAAAGCGCTTATAAACTCATCATGGTGAGTAATTGGGATGCTCGGAAATTCATAAGATAAGTGAAAAATATCTTTGGACCGATGCAAACTATTTAAAACAAACTAACGTATTTTCCGGACTATAAGTCGCTCTTTTTTTCATAGTTTGGCCGGGGGTGCGACTTATACTCAGATGCGATTTATATGTGATATATATGGTTTTTTTCTTCATTTTTATGCATTTTTTGGCTGGTGCGACTTATACTCCAGTGCGACTTATACTCCAGTGCGACTTATACTCCGGAAAATACGGTAGTTGTGTTTTTCACGTTTTCAAGACAGTAAAAATCAGTCTTTAACAGCAAGAGGTGTAATAAGCTCGTGGCGGTAGTAATAGTTAATCATGGTTTTAGTACCGAAGTATTTAGTACATATTCAGAGTTATTAATACTGTTACGTGGGCCTATTATTTTGAAACTTCCCAGTGTATTTGGAAGAGCCATGTTGTCTTCTTGTAGCTGTTCCTCACTACGCAGAACTAGGGCAAAGTGTGGCACAGACCATTTGTACACGCTGCTGTGAACACCAGCAGGGCAGTCAATGAGCACCTGCAGGGCTGTGCTGACGCTACACAATTGTCTATATGCACTTTATAACCAAGAACTAATGCTCAGAGCTGTTGTTATGGAAATATGTGTTATGCAACGTCTGAAAAAAAAGGACTCCTTAACCTGCGCAGGTGTTGAGAAAATCATTCTGGGTCATTGGTGGCATTACGTCATGACCGTAGTTAAAACATAGACAAACTAATCAACTCTAGATGTTTTTCATGTCAGTGTCACGTCTATGGATGGGACAATAAACAATAATATCGTTTATTGTGATAAAAAGGCCCGACAATAATCGTTCGCGGGACATTTTATTTAATCGTGATAATCGGCAAAAAAAAGTTAATCGTCATTACATCACCAGAATGTGCGGAGGGAGTCGACGGGGGGGACAAAGGGGTGTGTTGTCCCAGGGTTTAGGGGCCCAAAACCCGGGGTTTAGGGGCCCAGAATTGGACTCTCTTCCTATTAATTTGTATTAGAGGGGGGCCCACATGAGACTTCTTGCCGCAGGCCCCCAAATTTCAGTTGCCGGCCCTGCTCATCCAGAATATTCTCCGCTAGATGTTGTTTCCACTGATGACTGATGAAGTACAAGACTATAACACTTCTTTAAACATGGAACTTATTCATGAGATTAAAATTATAATTATTCATATCAATAACATTTTAAACTGTCAGAAACTTTAGTAATTATCGTGATATTATCGTTAACTGCAATTATTTTGGCCATGATAATCGTGACACTAAATTTCAATATCGTCCCAGGCCTCGTCACGTCTATGGCGTTTTGTGACTGTCATATCAGTAACAAACAATATGCAGCACTATACAATATCTAGACTTCAGATCATTTAACTGCGGTGGATTAAATACAAAATAAGCATGTAGAGAATCTCGCTAAAGCAAAAGTGACTAGAAAGACAAATAATCCCTGAATCTGAAGTCTGCGTAAAATGCAAATCCACAGAGCCATATTTCACAGTGTTTGATGAAGTGACTACAAAGGCCGTAAGTTATTCTACAAAGGGCGTAAGTTATTCTACAAAGATTCCATCAAACCAACTTATCATTTAGCTCAGTCTGAATCAGAATATTCCATAAGTCATAAAGATATGACCGATGACTCAGATTGACCCAGCCATTAATTCTAACATATCTGATTTCATAGAATGGATCATTTCCTTTAATGAGCTGCATATATTACTGGGATACAAAATCTGACTCAAAGTATGGAACTTAACACCGCTAATGATATCAAAAGCCAGCAATTATTATGAAAAATGTACAGCTTAAATAGCAAAGGTTACTCGCATCTCGCTTCAAACATCCATAAATGAGATTCATGTTGTTTTCGAGATAAATGTAATGGTTTTGACAGAGAACTTTGACTTATGCTTGGAACACTTCATATTTTATACTCTGCGTCAAGCCGGATGCATTAAGTGACACAAAGAAATGTGGTGTCCAAACAAAAAGTGATTGTAAGTGAATGAATGAATGAATATGAATATGTAAATGTGGGGACTCCAGAAGCATAAATCTCTCCCTGACACAAACGATCGTGAGTGGGAAAACTCGCAGTAAATGGCAGGCCTTTGTTTGGTTAAGCCACGGCGCTCGCACACACGCACACACACTCACACTCACACACACACACACACACACACACACACACACTATGACAATGTAGGGCCATTCTAGTCAATGTACAATCCAACCATTTACTTTTACTTCACTACATCTGAGAGCAGTATCTTTACTTTCTGCTCCACTACATTTTTGACCAGGACTGAAAAGTAAAAGTATTTTTTGTTATTGCTTGAGACCTGCTGAAAAGGCTGAGGGTTTATTTTTATCATATTTGTAATGTGAGCAAACAAAAATGTAACAAGAAATAAACGAATAAAAACAGCTGGAATAAAAAGATCGATTCAGTTGTTTCTATTGAACAAAATTAAGCACAAATCTGTATAAAAGTCACTACATTTGAAGCTTTATTAGATCTCGAAATCTGCACGAAATACTTTTACTTTTTACTCTTTAAGAACATTTTTAAACAGGTACTTTAATACTTTTACTTAAGTAGATTTTTTCATGTGATACTTTTACTTTTAGTTGAGCATTTTTTTTGCTTTACTTAACAAAAGAAAAACATAAAATCTGTCAACTGGACAAAACGTAGGAGTGAAGACGTTTGGCTGCCTGTCCTGGTCAGATCACTGCTGGACACTGCCTTATATCTGTCTGAAGGGAGGAGCTAACTGCACTGAAGCTAACACATCTATTGTTTACAGTGTCTGTAAACAATAGAAAGACAATCCATCTTTGAACAGGAATGGGGCCCTCAGACATCATCTATATCCCATCTATAATCCATCCCTCAGACCCACAGCAAAACAAAGAGAACAAAGAAAACAATAGGGCCAGGATGCTAACAGGTGTGAAACCACTCATTAGGGGCTTGAATGACTATGCTAAGTAAGACTCAGGCACAGTGCGCACTTAGGGTAGCACAATAGACCTAGCCTACAAACAGAAACTGTAAACAATAAGTATTTTGAGTTTCAGTGTCGTTAGCTCCTCCCTTCAGACAGATATAAGGCAGTGTCCAGCAGTGATCTGACCACAACTGAAGAAGCGGCTTGGACGAGCAGCCAAACGTCTTCACTCCTACAACTTTTTGTCCAGTTGACAGATTTTAGATTTTTCTTTTGCTATGAGTCAGACCAGGACAACTGAGGGATTACACAGATACTTTTACTGAAGTAACAAAAGTGAGTACTTCATCCACCACTGAACCAAATGCATTTTAAAACATGTATCACGGAACTAGGAAAGTGACATTCAGTAACCTCCACTTTTACATTATAGGGAGACATATTATGTAAGACAGACTTTACATAGTTCCATTATTTGTATTAGTAATATTTGGTTGGTTTGTGCATGTTTGAGTGATCCTGTGTTGTCCTGCTCTTAAGGCTTGAGTGCCCAGAAAGTTTTTGTTTTTGCATAATTATACCTGCTGATTATTTCAAAAATGCACACTCTGGCTCATACTAATAGGGTTAAAAATATCACCTAGCCATTTCTCATGAATAAAAACACGTGCATGAAAATCCTCTGCTTGCTCCAGTGAGATGCCACAGTGAAGAGGCAGAGTATCTCAGCGCTGCAGTTTTGAACAGGAAGTCAATGGACCTGTTTCTGTTAGGTTTGATTTTAGTGCTGTGGTTTACAATGAACAGAATGTAAAACAATGATCTATGTGCGTTATAGTTTAATACTAAACACCCCCCAGAACAGTGGCAGTCTGGGCCACAGTAAACGGCCGCTTCAAACAGGAGCTCTCTGTGGTGTGAACGCAGCCGACTTCAAGCCGACCTACGCTGTCCGCGGTGACGGTAAAAGGGCTTGGAATTGTGTAAAAAGCACTCGGATCACGTATATTTGTATGAATGGGCGCTGTTTGACACGGTCGCCTGACGAGACCGTTTGGATCAAATCATATCAGCCGCAGTCTCCTCCTGGGGCTGAATCCAGTGTGTTTAGCCAGAGGTGAAAGAAAAGTCTCCCGCGTTTAGGAGAAGTGAGCGTGAGCGAGCGCATTCACAGGGCGCGGTCCTGTAGGAGCACAAGGCCAGAGAAATAAGTTCTCAGCTGATGGACTCTCATGTGGCACATGGTGTTTGGGGTGAATGATGCGCGGCAAAAGTGAAGTAAACAGAACGAAATCTAGTGCCACTGGGGGGCGCTCCTCAAAGCCACAAACATCTGTGGAAACCACTGGGGGGCGCTCCACAGAGCCACAAACCTGTGTGAAAACCACTGGGGGGGCGCTCCTCAGAGCCACCAAAGTGTGTGAAAACCACTGGGGGGCGCTCCACAGAGTGTGTGAAAATGACCTTATTTAACTCTTTTTGTGAAATGAGTATTTATCAACAGATGGATGATGCAAACATCTCCCCGTGTTGTTCAGATGCGTTTAAGTCGTACCTCTGGTGTGGCTGGGGATCCTCCTGCGGCTGGTGGAGGAGCTGTGTGTGACGTGCTGGTACTGGGACATGTCCGAAGGAGTGTTTGGAACATGGAAACTGTCCTGGAACCTCTGCATCAAATCCTCCACCGACTCCGCGTCCGGGTCCACGGCTGGAAAACACAAGCCGACAAAGTGAGGCGTGTCATCCGACATGTCAGGAAATCAAAGCTCAAGTGAGTGACAGAAGCACTCACACATATTTACTCAATATGGGCCTAAATGCAACACTATGCTGTGCGAAGTGAATCCATTTTTTGTAAAAACCAAAACAGCAAAATGCTTTTCTTTCTTCTTTTATTTTGTTCTGTTTAAATGAATCCATCAATTCAATATATCCTCATCTCTCCAGGGATTCTGCCAACACTTTCACTGATTGCTCAGTCTGGCTCTTCCTGATGGATGACTCCAAAACAACTGAAGGGGAAAGCGTGCTATTCAGACATTTTCTTTGAACAAAAACACTTATAGAAAAAAGTTTTGGGAGTTCTCCTCGTGCTGGATGTGGCCTTTTGCGCTTCTGTTAAAACATATTTCTGAAAACTGCAAGCATTCGCAAGCGCCTATGTTACACTATTTTCTGATTTATGTTAATGTTAATGTTGTTTCCCCATCAAAAACAGACCTGGAGTTGTGTTTTCTTTCATTCACGCATGTTTAACACACAAACCCTGCATATTCAGGCTCATGAGGTGCTCCACTGTGTTTTTAAACTCCATGCGCCTTCACTAGAATCATTTGGATCATTTCAGCCCTGGAATTGTCCATTTCTACCAAACAAAAGGTAAAAGGTGCTGTTATTAAACAAACAATGGCAATATCACCAAAACAGCAGATCACAAGATCAACTCAAATATATTTGTATGGTCATATCGAGCAGCCCTGGGATAAACAAAAGCTATTTGCCCCTGTTTAAAAAAATCCCCGTTGGCATTTTGGTTTTCATGTGGCTGCTCTGCTGCTGGGTTTGTCACCATTATCCACTCACACGCAGAACAAAATGCTTCAGGTAAAAGAGAAGCAAAAAAGGCAAAAACAAAACTACAGACCACGATCAAGGCCCTGTGTCGAAATGGTGCCCTGACCTATTGAGTAAAGTACAAGTACTACAACAGAAGTAAGACGTGTACATACATACAAAGCCTAATAATGCCAGACTTTACCAACACCTAAAATAAACAAACCCGTATTTTTGTAATGCACATTTTTATGCAAACATTCTTCTGTATAGTGAACCATCATCCAATGACTTTATGCAACAAAGACCTCATACTGACGCAATATCTTTACTCTTACTCTGACAATATAAACATTTCACCAGTCTAAAAACAACACTGTCTCGAGTTTGCCACGGAGCCACCCCGAAAAGATTGTCCCATTCATCACCCTGTGCTTCTACCCCCACCTATCCTCACATCTTTTGATCCGTCACTCGCTTCTGAGGTGCACCCTGTCTGTGAATAATGGGGATGTGTTGCTCCCAGCGGAGGATGATTGCGAATGCCGATGAGCAAAGCCCGCGCCCGGGAGAAGAGAGTAGGATGAAGAGGACAAGGGTGAACGCAAAGAGGCAGAAGCTTTCACAATGCATTTGATAGCACTGCTTTGTGACAGAGCCGCGTTTGATTTTAGAACAAATGTTAACGCTGCAGCTACGGTTTCGCCTTTGTGTATCTTTATGGAGACTGTCAATGCTGATCTGAATGTAAATTTTATATGCGATGCTAAGCTAGCAAGACAACTAAAACGATTTAGAGGCTGTGAGGAATTGATATGGATTTCTTAGTGCACAATGGAAATGTAAGGAACTAAATTATGAAGGGCGGAATGCCACAGGACTTTGAACCGGAGTGGATTCACAAAAAGACCTCCAGTGAACACAACTGCACATCGTAAACACACGACAATCTTAAACAACAGGTTTTGCGTGAATGAATATCGTGCGAATACTTCATTTACTCAACAAATACATTTTAAGATGCCCCTTTCACGTTCTAGATCGTTCTTGTAAACCTGTACACAACAGCACCACTTTGATTGAAGGTTATAATTAAAACGTTTTCCGCATTAGCTACGACCACAGGGCTGTACGACGGAAGCTGCCTTACAAACAAACGGCGTACACGGGTTCAATAGGTTGCCTTCCTCGTGGGCATCCGAGGCGGCGTCGAGGAAGGACACAAACACACTTGAGAGACAGCAGCTGAGTGAGTGCGCTCTTTGACAGTGCATTTGAGGTTAACTGCTTGCATACATATTTCATGGCCTCCTGGAAGTCTGCTTATCTCCCTTTCTTTGTTTTATATCAAGGCGAGAGGAGATGTGAGGTCAAAGTCTTTTGCCCCAAGTCAGGAGCCGTATAAAACACGACGATGCACTTGTGGCGGGTTTTTGCAGCCTCCTCTTTTCTGCAGGTGTTTTCAGTTTCTTACCTCTGTCAGCCCAAACATCTCTACTTAATCTCAGGTTCTCACAGAAAACAATGGCGTGTTCCAGTGTCCCTGTACGTCCCTTCTTCATCAGTGCCATCTTCAGCTCCACAACGCCATACCATTCAAAACAATGACAAAACATTACAGCGCAATTGTACAAATATTATAAAAACATGCATGTAAAGGTTGAACTGTGCAGTGCTGGCGAGCATCATATCCCAAAATGGCTTCCTAACGAGAACATTTCAAACTGGATCTCATTAGTTAAGATGTGCATTGAACAAACACAAGAATGAGTCATTTCTTGTGCTTTTTCAGTGCAAATTAGGCAACACGGGCGAAGGCTTTTTACTTAAAATAGTGTATAGATGCATTTCTGTGTCGTAAAATACATTTAGATTTTATTATTAAAAACAATATGTAGTAATTTCTCATTACATGTTGATGTACAGGGTTCCCCGCGTCTCATAAGTGATGCTTGTCTCTGTCTGCGGATCAGTGGCGATGGGCAAAATGTCCAGTACAAAAGACAAGACAAACTGTGATGTTTGTTCTTGGCTCACAGGCTTTTGCTTATTTATGTGAGCAGAGATGTGGGTGACACTTCGCAATTACAAGTGTTTTCTACCAGTAAACTCAAAACTGATGCTTTCTGTAATTTCCATTTCCACTTTAATTGCCTAATTCTGTCATTGAGTTTCTGGGCCCTCTGCAGTGTATTAAAATAGATTTTTACAAAACACCAGCACCAACGGTAAACAGTGTCAAAACCGGCATCAATAAAACAGAAATATGCTGTTGAAGTAATTATTAGGCTTCACAATTTAATACCCACTTCTCAGCAAACATGATTTAAAAGCCAAAATTTCCCAGTCTGTGTGTAGGGCCCCATCACTCTCCCATTCCGCGCTCCCCTGGGATCTCATTGACGTCCGTATCCAACTTAAAAACAGGGAGTGAATAGGCTGTTATTTGCCTGGTGATGGACAGTGTCCTTATTAAGGGTCCACTGAGGTGACAGCGAGGCAACGCGAGGCATGCAAAAATAACATTAACAAGCCTCCAGCAGCTGCAGCGGGGCACTATTTATACAGGACAATTGGTAATCTTCAAATACACGATATGTTGGTAGGACACTGGCGACAAGTAAAGGGTAAACATCCTCACACTAAAACTGAAATCATACCCGAGCTGGACGCTGAGGGAGGTCAAAATGAAGAATGGTGGGATATCATAAATGCCAGGTATTATAAAGCAGTGGTATAGTCCTCCAAGTGGTACGGGCTTCAGAAGTGTACTTTCAGAAGTGTACTTTCAGAAGTGTACTTTCAGAAGTGTACTTTCAGAAGTGTACTTTCAGAAGTGTACTTTCAGAAGTGTACTTTCAGAAGTGTACTTTCAGAAGTGTAATTGTGTTGTGCTTTATAAGACTGACTGTGTGTGAATCTTACAGCACTTAAATTTGATTTCTATTTGATTCAATAGGCCTATACCTGATCCCTGATGTCTGAGATGGAGCGAAACACTGAAATAAAACTTGTACATCACATTTTTGAGTGGAAAAATAATGCGATTTTACCATTATTCATGATTATTGACCAAAAAAAGAAACTGATATTGCATTTTTATACCATATATGCTGTATTTGTTCATATTATTAGTAGTAGTACAGTACATGTGTATGGTGAGCTCGCAGGACAAATACTTTTGCGGCCACATGCTTCACTTAATACTTTCACTTTCAGATGGCAGTTTACGTCTAAAGTAGCTCCCTTAAAGCACATTTGCTTTGTGCCATGAGCCTCGTGATGCTTCTGGACCTCTTTATTCTGAGGACACTGTTTTACCTTTACTTGGGCGTCATGGATAATTATCTCGAAGATGTAGCTGGATCACAGTGACTTTGGCTGCAACTTTACGACGACAGGATTTGCATATTAGATTTGTTATTGAGTGGATGTTCTTTTGGACTTCTGCCTTTCAGTGAAGCGGTGAGTGACACGCTGGGCTCCAGGCACACACACACACACACACGGGCTCCCCCCACACACACACACACACACACACACACACACACACACACACACACACACACAGCCTGTGAGTGACTCACGTTGCCCTCTGCGTTGCACCTTGAGAAGTGTTTCTGCAGTATACCGTAGGTTCTAAACCCCACATTTAACCCACCATGGCCATAAATATTTGCAGTAATTGAAAAACTGTCTCATTTGGACGTCCTTGTGCACATGCCCAAGTGAAATGCCCACAATGACAGGAAATAAGGAGAGGGAATGTAAAAGTGTGTCAATAAACTGTGTAGTTACGAGACCAAATGCAAATAATATGAAGTTAAGTCATATTATTTCATTTAGATTACAGCATAAATGCATTCAAACTAAAAGAAAGAGCTTTCAGTCAACAGCCTCGTTCTGCACAGTACTGTATGTTTCAATGCAATTACTGAGTGAAAGTGGAGACAACAGCTCCTGGTCCAACTTATACCTGGACAGAAAAAGATACCTACTGCTGACAGTGTCAGGAGTGGTTCTGTCAGCAGAAAAGTGAAGGACCGGCTCCAGCAAGAAAAAAGCCAAATGAACCAGCGTCGGCCGAGTGGGACTAAAGCGCTGATCCAGCTGAGGGGAGTTACTGTCTGTCAGAAAGTGGACCCTTTGACCAAGGCTCTGGGTCCATAAATAGTACTTGACCCCTGTTTGAGGCAGGATAGAGGGGATATTTTCCTCCTCCCAGTTGTAAGGCTCGTAGATAGAAGGCAGCGTTTTCCTGTCTCCTCAGCACTGACCTGTGGCCAGAGGCGGGTTCAGCTCGGAGTACACTGCACACACAATCTTCACTCATACTCCGGCCGCTGCAGATACATTCTTCTTCTCATAGGTCAAATTGAACACTAAAAATAGAGATTTGGGAGAACAGTGGCTCATCGCTTTGGAGAAGTACCTGGAGTCGATCTCTGAAGTTTGCCCTAAAAGAAAAATCCAATACAATGTAAAACAAGACACTATCTTTAATTTGACATTTTTACCTTCCAATATCAGACTGCTTATTACGAAAAACACTCAAACTCACTGAAGCATAACCACTCAAGATTGAAAAAAGACGCTGGCAGTGCACTGGACAAAAACACATTATAGACAATTGAAAGGCACGCCGGAATCATGGAGGAGAAGATGCTAGTTTTTATTGCTCTGCTC